>JAFBJT010001182.1:44492-67508 GCA_016785325.1 Chascanopsetta lugubris
TTTATGGCTGACGTAAATCTTTATATACGGTCTATGTTCGAACCCTTAGCTATATAGTGGCCATCTTGTTGGATGTTATTAAATAATGAAGGGATACGATCTTATTAAAAATCTCATTTTAATTCCATGTCATCCAGATTAATTTCCTCATCACTCGCGGGAGATTCAACAAATCTAATTTAATAAATCAAATATTTACACTCCCACACTCCCGCTGCACTATCTCATCATTACATTTTATTTCTCATATAATTAATAACATAATCCCAGCGGTTTGGAAGTCGCTCCTCCAAACGTATAAATCTCATTGTGCAATAATAATCCTCATTATCTGAGATTATAAACAAATGAGTCGCCGCATTGATCCGCAATTTAACAATTAGCGTCGATTAGACTTGTTTGTACAAACGAGTCGATTACAGTCAGTCCGTTGTTCTTTCGACACTTTGAGGCGGCAGACAAACAAACTCGATATTAAAGACGTTCGTCATCCAGTTATTTTCTGTCGCGGCGTCTTTGGAATCCGAGCGATCGCTGCGTAAACAGATTTGGGAGGAACGTAAAGAAAAATGAAATGGAAGCTTCGGCGCGATTGCCTGTGTAAAACCCATTAGACGTCTGACCCATTAAAACCTAATCTCAGAACTTGGCAAAGGGAAAATATATGTGAGATATTTCCTAAATGCGTTTTAATCAGGAGGAACAGATATATTGCTGTTACACCGAGGTTAGTTGCCCGTGGCGTATTCTTGAGGAAAGTGTCTGAGAGAAAATTGATGTGAAAATCACAACTTAATTGAGTTTCCTGCCCGGGGACGGATCCATAACGGAACCAAACTTATTTGTTTCTTGTTTTATGCTTCAAATGGTGAAGGAAGTCACAGACAACTTTAAATGTTGACAGCAAACAGTGAGAGAACGGGTTGCATGGGCTGCAAGTCATACTTGCAGTTCACAGGGTGGCCACTTGAGGCCAAAGATTCCGTAAAATGCTTTGTCACCATGAATCTATGTCTATGAAATAGCCTATGAATTACACATAATTCAAATTAACAAACATAATACAGTAAAAACTACTTTGAAACCCGTTGTACCTTCAGTCGCCTGCAGGGGGCGCAGCAGCAGCTCCAGGTTGTGGAGCGATCGCAGAGAAATAAAAGGCCTTAATCCTGTGTTACGTAAACCTTCTCATCGACCCTTATAGAAACCCTGGGTCACGTGACTTCCTGCTAACCAGGGCTCGTCGTACGCGACCTGTGGGGTCGTGCGGGACAGGGGGCGGGGCTTGTCTCCCGTGTTCTCGGCTGGAAAAACGTCTTCCCCGGGATCCGGCTCACACCTGCCATCACCAGATCAGCAGGACGTTTATGGTGCTGCCCCCTGCTGTTTGATTGTGCTGCGGGTGATTTAATCAGTGGAAAGAGGAATTGGCGGCGTGGGGATCGCTGCTTGTCCCCGGTGCGGTGAGCGGCGGGGAGGCGCGCGTTATTGGAGCGGTGAGCGAGCGCCGGCCGCTCCAAAACGGTTAGCTGGCGGCTCGCTAGCAGCGGCGAACGACTCGCCCCGAGATCTTTGATTGCAGCAATCTGCCACGTGTGTGTGTGTGTGTGTGGGGGGGGGGGGGTGGGGGGGGGGGGGGGGGGGGGGGGGGGGGGGGGGGGGGGGGGTAAGTGCACAGCGTGACGCAGGAGACGGCACCTGAGAGGAGAGAAGAGGAAGGATGAACACATGGAAGGTGGAGAGGAAGACGACAAGTTCCCCTGAAAGTGGAATGAGAGGCTCAGGAGCTGAAATGTGAAATACAGCTCGTGTTTTCTGTGACTCACGACACATTATACACATGTTTGTCAGATGGAATCGGAAAATAATATGATACAAATTCTCAAAAAATCTTTTGATTTGACCAACGGTAGTATTTTAATCTAATTTTAGAATATAACTTACTCTTACTGAAGTTAATACTCCCAGAACCCAACGTATTCCATATCTGTCATTGACATGTTTAGATTGGTACTGGTACTTTTTGTTTTTTGTTTTTTTGAGTCTTTATTTGTCTAATGTCAAAGACAAGTAAACATTCTTTTAAAGAAAAGTCTCAAATTCCACTCCTCTAAAATTACAGGGAAGCTATTCTATTTGTTTCTCTTCAGTTTCCGTGTCATCTGAAAATCTATCTCACAGTAAAACAAAAAAAGAATTTGACTCATTATTGAAAAAAAAAAAAAAACACAACCCCGAGTTTTAAAAATGGTATAATAAAAATCTCTAATGTGGGAAGTGAAAGGAGCTCAATCTATTTCAATATGAAGAAAGCGACTTCAGTCTCGTCTGAATAAACACAGGAAGTGTCCTTTCATGAATAAGCTGAGCTCCGGCGCCGAGTCATTAATAACCAGCGAGACGTCACATCTCCTCCGGATGCTGAATAATTGAACGGCTTGGTTTGTCTTTGTGCGTCTCGCTCACTGTAAATGTGCTCATTTAAGCTCCTATTTATTCATTTTTTGTATTTTTTTTTTATTATTTTTTTTACTTCCTGCTGCTGCTGCGGAGCGACGACGCGCCGTAACCTTCAAACCCCGAAACCAACGCGCTTTAATTGGCTCGTCGTGTCGGATGCCGCGCCCCTTTACCTCGCGCACCTCTGATCTCGCCGGTGTTGCGCCGGCAACCCCGAACAAATCGAAGGCCGCGGCCAGAGCAGGTGACCTCTGCTGTTTTCTCCCCGCCAACAACAAACACGTGTGCGCCCCGCCCCCACCCCCCCAACCCCTCCCCCCGACAGAGCGCTATTAGTCGCCATGGCGATGGTTCCTCAAGGTCGAGTTATTGTTTGAGACGTAACAATAAGGAGCCCAGGGAAACTTCATTATGATTCCTGGAGGAGAGAATGCACGACAAGGAATGTGTCAGGGTTATCGAACGTGTGACCCACGACCCGGTCGGGCTCGTGGGAGGATTTAAAGGTGCCGTGTGTACGATTTTGCTCGTCTGTGTCACTTCTAAAAATAGCGCAAAACAATAACATACTGATATTTTCGTGAATTAAGAATCAGGTAAATGTTTTCTTTTGTTCCCCATCGCCTCACACAGCCCACTTTGATCGCAAGTGGGCGGAGCCATTACAATCGTAGGATAACGAGCTATAAACAACACCAACAACTGCTCGACAGTGTTGTGTGCACCCCCCCAGTGGACACATTTGAAATAGCTGTATATTTTTCTTGAATATGTTTTTTTTTTTTCTTCTCATCTCCTCAGCCGGATTTGAGCCGAGGGCCGTGTGTTCGACACACTCTGAACTTTGGTCGTCTGCTTTTATTTATTTGTTTGCATGTGAACGTTAACGACGGTAAACTGTCGCCTCCGTTGTCCTGGAAACGGTGCCGTTCTCATGGGATGTCAGCGTTTTGTATTTGATCTGAATATTCAAAATAACAATCCGCCCACTCCTCCTGCAGATGTGTGATTGTATCGTCGTCTGTTTCTGGCAAATTTAATTAAACTGTCATCGCAGCTGCAGAGTTCATCTTGACGTGATCTCCGTCGCACAGAAAAACGTTTAATGTTAAATCAAAAGCTCCCATGTAAAGAACTCCATGTTTTTTTTCAAGTCTGTTTCTGGGAAGCGGCGAATGCAGGATGACATCTTTTCGTAAAAAGTTTCCTGAACATCTTGATTTGATCACTTTCGGACAAATCGCTTCAAGAAAACTTGAAATAACTTGTATCAAAGTACAATCTGCGCATCGGTTACTGCAGGAACGTGTATTTGTTTATATTTTGTTATTTCTTATCATAGGTCCGACATTTTCATGAACACTCATTATAATGTTGAAATCCAGGGCAGCGCAATATCATGTGATGTTCCCGATAATGAATGAGTCTCACCTTTACCTGTGGATCCTCTTCTGTGAACTACAACCGCTGTGAGAATGACAGAGATCATGTAAACAAAGAGGCGCATCTGTTTAAAGAAGAGTTGTATTCCTTTACGGAACCTATCTTTAAAGCTTCCAAGTATTATCGCTTGCTTCTGACACACACACACACACACACACACACACACACACACACACACACACACACACACACCTTTCCGTCACCATGGCAGCAGCAAAAGGAGCCGCTTTGATAACTCACTTTATATGAAGAAGAAAAAAAAAAAAGCTGGCTGACATTTGGACAGAGATGACTGACATAACACTGTGGCTGACTTTCATTTCACCTCTCTCTCTCTCCCTCTCTCTCTCTCTCTCTCTCCCTCTCTCTCTCTCCCAATGAATAGCTTCTAATATGCAGTGGAAAGCTGCATGACTCTCTCTCGGCCCACATCCTCTCAGTGTGAGAACGTTTCCATAGATGGATAATCACGTTGGGCGCAGTGACGGTGACGAAGAAACAGACTCAGTTTAACTGAATGAGACCATAACGTCTCATATGTGCGTGAATCTGTTTGAATACAAATCAAATGAAACATGTACAACATAACTGAAATGCATTCATTCACTGTTTCAACTGCTGTTTATCTGTGAGTGAATTCCCAAATTAAAGGAGATAATGGAGAGACGTAATTATCAAATATATATGATTGAATTTTTGACCTATTACAGTGAGTTGATAATTTAATAATTTTCAAAAAATATTTGTATTCTATTATTTTATATATATATTGTTGTATTGTACATTTCATGTGAATGTACCTCTAAATCAGTATTGATATAATGAAAAAAACACTAACCCAAAATTTCCTTTTTAAATAAACAATTTTGGAAAAAATAAAAATAAAAATCTAAAATGAATCATATCTGTGTTGGAAGACTAGCTCTATGCTGCTGAAGAATATTCCGCCAATAATAAAATAAATTAGAAACAGAACAAAGATACAAATTTAAGATGAATGGCTCGTCTCCTGGAAAGGTCATGAAAAGGTCAAAGTCAGTCACTGGTGTCCGTGACGTTCTGTTTGTCACGTGTCAGTGTGGAGGATGAGGTGGGAGCATAAATTCAACATTTCATCAGTTCCACTTTTGTTTCCCCGGCGTCTCGGGGCGTCGGCAGCGTCTGTTTATCTTTTTTTTATTTTTTTTTTTAAAGAAAGAAAGAAAGACAGAGACTCTGTGAGCTGTGGTTTGGGGTTTTTAAACGTGAAGAGACGAACACAGTGGATGACGCGTGATGCCGGAGGAGGCGCGCGCTAATTTATGTTCAATTAAATTAGTCATGTTAAACGTGATAATTACTCGTGTTAAGCGAGATGATCATCCAGCCCCCGACGCTGATACAATGTGCCATGACTGTAGCTCCTGGGCCCTTTCGCTGCCTGAGTCACGAGCCGGGGATGGAGCCACTGCGATTAGAAATCTTTAAAGGCTCCGAGCCCAAAATAATGTTTTAAATAAAACTGCTGCGCGAGGACAATTAAATACTTCATGGTCTCACACTGTAAGCGCCTACTTGTTTAATTTGGGGGGAGTGTTTCAAAGCATAATCCAGGTCATGTGGAAAAAAAAGACACCAAAGGATGAGTCACGTCAGGAACAGGTGTGAGGGGGTTGTTCTGCTGATTGAGGCTCGTTACAGAGGAGTTGGTTCACCTGTGATTTGACCCATTTAAACAGGGCTCCTTCACTGCCGCTTCCCAGAGAGACACACACACACACACACAGACATAAACAGCAAACAATGTATTATAAATAAGAAGAATCTGAAAAGTCTACATGGTGTTGTTAGGGGGAGTGATGTGGGGTCAAAAACTGGCAAAGTAACATGAAGGTCAAAGGTCAAAATGTCTTTTTTTACCCCCTGTTAAATCAGAAGAACGTGACAATGTCGCTCAAAGAAAACCTGCAATTCATTGGTTCTGACTGTTTTTTCCCCCCAAAATCGTATTTTTAAAGAGAAAGAAATGACGAGGTGTCAGTTTTATTTCATTCAGATCAAATCCCCAAACATGTCTGAGAAACTGTGGAGGCAGTCGGGGTTAAGTCGGTCGATGTTGCGCTAATGCAAAAATGTGAAGGTGCATCATGGACGTGATTGAACGAAAACATCGCGAACAAACATTTGACCTATTTTTTTTATTTTTTTTCCGATGTGGAAACGTTGGACCATTTCAGAGCTGCAGCCGCCAAAACTCAACCCCGTCTGTCTCAAACCCCCTGAGCTCTGCAGGGTTTGGAGCCCACCAGCGAAACCACCACCCCCCCCCCCACTACCCCGAACGCCGGAGCTGCGACCCTGCCACTAACCGTTTGTTTTCGCTTGGCTGCCGAATTCTGCAGCTGCTGGTGCCGGCGGTTCCACACGGGAGAGATTCAGCAGCTGGGTGAAGGTCGAACTTCACAGGGTTTGGATCCAGACGAGCCGTCCCTTATTTTATTTTATTTATTTTATTTTTTATTTTTTTAGATCTTTTCCTCTAATGGACATTACAATTATCTAAGGGAGCGTTTTCCCATCGGTTTATCTCTGATTTGGGCGCCAGATCCGAAAACCGCCTCATCCGACCAGAGCACCGAGAACTTGGTAAACAAAGCCAGAGAGTTTCCGAAACGCTCAGATCCTCTCTCTTTGTTTGGGCTGCGGGCTGAAGACCTTGCTGTTGTTGTTGAAACCCACATTTGATGTCCTCCTTTCCAATTAGTGGCTTTTTATTTCATGTTTTTTTATTTCCAGCTTTGAAATATTCTCACAGAGAACATGTCAGACTCCTCATCCCTCCAGTGTCTAATGCGAAAAACAAGTTTTGTAGCGTCGGTGGCGAAGAAGTAAATAATTACCGCGGATGATAATATTCAGATCATGGTTCATAATAGCCAGAGAACTTCCTGCAGGGCAAACTGACAACTGGGCCGAGCCAGACATCCCAAAATAGTTAGGAAACATTGAGGCTTTGCTGGAGCCCCGCACTTTAAAATATGTAGTTTTGAAACGAGCGGATTTTTCTTTGAATCATTTAGAAACGTTATTGAGGGGAAATCACACTCTGATGTTTACGTCTAATCTGACTGAATATCATATTTCGCAAAGTCAGCAACTCGCATCGTCAAAAACTCTTTTCCAACTGATCTGCGAAGTGAAATTCGTGACCTTTTTGGGGTCAAAGGTGACAAACTCACCAACTTTTGAAATGGTGTTCCTCAGGACTCACTCCTGGGCCCGGTGGTGTTAAATAGGAAACGTCATTTCTCAGCTCTTATCGTGTGATTTCTGAGACTAGTTTATGTCTTAGCTTCGTTTTATTTATCCTGTCCTTTTTAACATCCCAACAGCCTCATAGCCGGGAATATAGTTTCAGAATTGGTGTCGCATCATAGCTGTTGTATTTGTACGTCCCAGTTTACCGACATCTCCTTGCTGACCCAAACCCCGATCAGAGATCGTGTAATCTGATTACATTACGCTCGTCATTTCTGTTCGTCTCTTGTCTTTGCTGACTAAAACGTGATTTGGTCACTTTGTTGGCAACAGTCCACTCAATAAAAGTTGAACAGTTCTTAGTATATGCGCATTAAGACATGGTTTCCCGCGTAGTTAATCCGTTTGCAGTAACCGGATCATCTTTTAAGTAAGTTCCTCCGCGATCAATCTTGCTGAGTTAACGTGAGAAAGCCAGAGCGCCGGCTAAGGAGCAGCGGAGCGCGTCGACACGTCGCTCCTCAACGACATGGGATTTAAAAAATAGAAAATCAATACCCGCTGCTCGGTGTGCATAGTGTGGTCATGGCCGCTAATAAATCAACTGTAGCCATTAAGGGGGGGACATCGGCAGAGTGGGCGGGGCCTCAGAGCCGCCCAGTGGTTATGTTCATGCCGCTTACGGAAACCACATGGCTCCAAGAGTGACCACCGGTGGGACCGTGTTGAAAGAGGTGAATGATATTGTTATTGTGAGAACCAGCAACATGTACTCAACGAGGCACAGGTTAAAGGTGCAGTGTGTACGATTTGGTGACATCTAGAGGTGACGTTGCACGTCGTATCCATCGCCTCGCCCTCCTGGACATGCAGGAGAACCTACGGTCGACTTCAGCTGTGATTAAGACTCAAAACGTGATCAGTGCCTGCACTTTGACTGCTGTAAAAACATGGCAGCCCCCGTAGACACGACCCACTCCTCATGTAAATATACTTTAATGGGCTCTTTTTATGGTAATGGTGGGGGGGGGCGGGGGGAGGGGCGGGGGGAAGCATTGTAAGAGCGTGAAAAGGTCAATATGGAATTGTTTTGCAATTCGGGCCCGAGCCAAAACGCGCGGCTGCCGCGGCTGACGGTTTCTCTTCCTGCCAAATGTGTCGCTCCCCGACAGATGGAGCAGCAGACACAGCCAGATCCTTCCACCTCGTCCACGGCCAGCGAGCGAGCGAGCGAGCAGCTGCCTCAGTGTGTCCGCACACCACCAGAGTGTTAAGTGAAGGCCAGCTGGGATCTGGACGGACTCCGATCCCCGAGACAAGAAGATATAAATCTACGACTCGGATCGTGAAGGCGCGATACGGGTCTGGCTGAGATAAACATTTAGCACGGATAGAGACTCGGTGTGAGCCACGAACAGCTGGTTAAGAACTGGAGGACACAGCGAATTCTTCTCAGCTCTGCCCAGTCATGCTGGCAAACATCCAAAGGTTTCATGTCGGTGCCGAGTGGCAACGTCCGCTGCAGACGGATGAAGCGAAGTTAGGAAGTGAAAAAAACGTGCAGTTCACAGGGCGGCCACTTGGCGCTGTCTTTCTCCACGAGCCAACCCAGAGGCCACACCCTTAAGTGCTCGGCCTCTTTGCCAGTATCTGACTGAACGGGGGAAGTAGGAGGAGTCAGGATTCGGCAAGATGGCGGCAAGGGACACGCCTCCAATTTGCCGCAAAACCACTCGGCTGAAACCAGCGGCCATCTTTACGTACGGTCTATGGTTGGTGCAAATTTGCCAGGATTCTCCGGGCATGTGAGTGGAATGGATTAGTCCTTTCCGAAGAGCTGTTCATCACTGAAAGGAGTTTGGACTGAAGATGCGAGAGACCGAGTGTAAAAACAAATCCGCCTCCATTTACGTTGTAAATGAAAGTCTGTGCGAGTGGCAGCCGACGGGGAGCTGCTGCAGCGCCGGTGTGTGAACTGTACGTACGCGCGACGCGCGACTGACGGTCAGCGGGAGACGCGCGCCTCTCGGTAAATGATGCAGGTGGAGTGATGTTCGACTGCGTCATTGAGCTTATGAAGGAGGAGGAGGAGCGTTTTTCTGGGAAATGAAGCTGAGGGGTTGAAAAGCGCGAGGCTGAGGTCACAAGTGCAAGAGGAGAGAGAGAGAGAGAGAGAGAGAGAGAGAGAGAGAGACAGACAGACAGAGAGAGAGAGAGAGAACCAGGAAAGGGTATGATGCTGGTTCCTGCTGGTGCTGATCTCACCAAACCTCTCTTTAATCAGTGCGTTTGTTAAGTCTTCGTCTATTCAGCTCTGTAAGACGACTGTCTGAGGATCTGCTGAATAGAACAGCATGGGATTCAAACCCTCACCCTTCTGAACATGCAGGAGAACCTGCGGTCGACTTCAGTTGTCTTTAAAACTCAAAAGATGTTTAGTACGTCCACTCTGGGCTACTGTAAAAAAACATGGCGGCCCCCGTGGAGAGGACCCACTCCATGTAAATATACACCAATGGGGTCATTTAAGGTCATGGAGAAAAATAACACATTCAGGTGATTATAAATGAATGTAAATGTCAGTATGTGAATTTTTTGTAACAGTCTTAGAGGTGACAAAATAACCAGAGTCTGACACAGCGCTCACTGCAGATGGAGGAGTTTGTATTCAGGATGTTTTGGCTTCTGTTTTCGTGGCAGAGAGACACAGTGAAGATGTTCCTCTCCATCCTTATTTGCCATCTTTGAGAGACACCCACTTCTTCTTCCAACAACTGGGAGGTAAACACTGATTCTGCTTGGTGGCAAACAAAAAGTGTGTGTGTGTGTGGGGGGGGTTGTTACAGTACATCCGGAGAGAGAGAGAGAGAGAGAGAGAGAGAGAGAGAGAGAGAGAGAGAGAGAGAGAGAGAGAGAGAGAGAGAGAGAGAGAGAGAGAGAGAGAGAGAGTTCAGTCGAGCAACTGGATAAATAAAGTCAGAGAAATAAAGTTAAGAAAACAGTCGGAGGAACTCTGTCTCTACAAGATGCAGCACGATAAATTATGTTTTCCATCCTCTACACCCCCCCCCCCCCCCCCCCCCCCCCCACCCCCCCCCCCCCCCCCCCCCCCCCCCACACACACACACACACACAAACACACACAAACACACACACACACACAAGAGATAGTGGTAGTAGACGCTCTTATCTCTAAACAGTGGCAGCTCATAATGAGAATGACTTGCAGCCGCTGGTTGAGTGGAGCCGACAACCTCTCAGCCCCGGGGGCTTATGAGCGGTGAGTGGGTGATATACAGATACCAGCCAACTGGGAGGAGGACAGAGATTAAGGAGAGAGTTGGAGCCAAGGAGAGTTCCAGACACGATGTGGAGGGAAAATTCATTACATGCCAGAGGGGGGACGGCTTCCGGAGAAAGTTTGGAGAAGTGTGAATATGCACGAGCTGGAAACAAACAGCTGGAACAGGCCGGAGTGTCCGTTCCGCGCGGCCGGTGCCCTTGAGTCGCGTTTTAAAATTCCATATGCCGCTGACTGTAAGGTGCAGAGTGTGGCTTCAGATAAGTGCCTCCGCGCTGTGTTATCAACTTTAAAGGTCGCTTTTCAGGCCGGCCACAAAACAATATTTACTTATTCAAGGGTGGCAACTCCTGGAATCTGCGATGTTCTTATCCACACTCCGCCGCCGCCGCCGCCGCCGCCGCCACCCCATCATTTCTGGCTGCGGCCCAGGCTGTCGATTATATAGAGAAGATTCTACACTCGGAAAAAACGCCGCAAACACTTTGTCGAGAAAAGTCGAAAGGGGCAACTTGCGAGGTCTCGTGGACGATTCTACAGGGAACAAATCGGAACTGTATTTACGCAAATCAGCGATGAACACATGAGTGTTTACGAGGCTCGAGGGTGGGCGCTTCACCCGACGCCATCTTCTTTAAAGGTGGGTCTGCAGGCCAGCCAGAAAAAAACCCATTCGCTTATTCAAAGGTGGCAACTCTGCGATGTTCTTATCCAGACTCAAGCGCCGCCACCCCATCATTTCTGGCTGCGGCCCAGGCTGTCAATTATGGTCCTTGTCAGCCATGTTACAACCCCCCCCACCGCCGCCGCCGCCGCCGCCTCAAACTGCCTCTAATTCTAAATGATCAGCGGCTAACGTTGTCTTATCTGCGAGCAGAACAACCGCACAGCCTCCTCTTTGTGGAAAGGTGCCAAAGACGCCCATTTCAGCGACTGGGTCGCGGTTTGTGAGGTGAACACTGAGGGAATGACAAATGAGAGGTAAGGATGATGGGGTGGGGGGCTGGGGTGGGGTGGGGTGGGGGGATAAAGAGGTGGACAGAGGACATGCAGCGAAAGGATGCGAAAGGTACCTTGAGGAGAGAATAGAATACCAAACAATCCGGGATGTGCGTTCATCCATTTGAGCTCCGCAGCTTTGATTTTCCAGCGGCCGGGGACAAATGGTGTGGCAGTAATTCTAAGTCGGCTTGAATCTCGGAATAATGCCCTGTGAATCCGTGTTGCCCCCCCCCCCCCCCCCCCCCCCCCCCCCCCCCCCCCCCCCCCGCCCCCCATCCCCTGCATGGATCACTGACTCGTAAACATGGGCAGGAAGGCAGCCATTTCATCTAAACTCTGCTCTCCTCGCCTCCTTCTCCTCCTCCTCCTCCGAGCTCGCACCAAATCATGTGCTGCGAAGGGAAATTATTGTTTTGGCCGCTCGGCGTGATGTGGGACCTCTTTACGTTTCTCTGATTTTACAAAAGATAGAGCACAGAGCTGGAGTCTGTCAAATCCGAGCCGACGGGGAGGTTCAATCGAATTGAACCGATGTGTACAAGAGGAATGGGAGAATCTGAATGCGGCACATGTGGGAGTTCTACATTCAGTACGTTGCGCAGGCTCACTATTTTGCATGAATATGTAAAGTACGATGTGTTTTCATTGCTCTCCATGTGGGCGGGATTCAAACGTTGTCACAGCAGCACAGAGGGGAAAAAAACAAAAAGATGGAAAATATCATTGGAAACGGAAAAACTCGAGACTCGGAAAACAGCACCAACGCTACGTAGGGAAAAGTGCGCGGCTTGCAAGGTGCCGTGGGAGAGTTTGTATATACGCAAATCGGCTGCCGACGGGCGAGTCGGTGGATCCGAGTCACGGACTCTACGCGAAGACGGACGCGGCGTCCGTGGCGTCGCCCTCACGTTCGGGGCTGCGCCTGCGGTGAAACGTCACACCACGGAATAACCATTAACGACCACAGGTGTTCCGGAAACATTCCGTCCAATCGGTGAGATTGACTCCGACACCTGCGTCTCACAATGCACTTGATGCCGAGCGCCGATTGAAAAGAAATGGATGTCGAGAGTTGGGTGCTTTTGAGCGCCACCTCTGGGAGAGTGCTCACAGCGCTGAGTAATTATCGGTGTTAAATCAACCTCTGCGCTACATCTCCTGTTCTTTTCAGCCTCTGGATGAGCTCAGCGCTGCTCTGCTGCTCTGCTGCAGCCCGAGTTGCTCGTTTCTCTCGGTGCAGAGCAGCGAGACGCTCGGCGTGACTCACTGGACACTTCCCCAGAGGTACGTGCTCTCTGCCCCAGGTACAGGTATCTGAAAATAATGAGCTCAATTTAAAAAAAACAACAACAAATAAACAAAAACAAGCTGCAGAATCTCATTTTTTTTAATTTCATACAAATGTATATGAATGAAGGGTAATTGTGTATTGTATAGTTTCAAGACCCTGAGGGATCTCGTGGTAAATATGACCTTTTTGTGAGATAGGGTCGAAGCTCTGGACCACTCCTGAAGCTCCGTGCGTTATGTTACACATGTTTGTGTTTGTCTTTCATCTCTAACCCATGAACAATCCAGGCAGTAATTCTCTGGAAGGTCTGTAACAGCCCTCAGACTGATTTCTATGTAAAAGGACTCGGGACAAACATTGGAGGAAAATCTATAGGAGGTGACATTTACACTCCGGCTGCTGTGGCATTATTCTGCTGCCCCCCAGCCACAGCGCTGGGCAGCTCTCACAAACGTTACCTCACAAATATACTGCGCTAACATCAGCAAATGACCTCCCCGAGTAAAACGTAAATGTCTGTGATCCATCACTTTGTTCAAGAGGACTGATTGACGATGATGTGCGGCAGTAAAACCTCAATCTAGACAAGTGAATTGTACATAAGCTTCGATACGACAAACTTTAAAATCAACATAAAGTCAACGATAGTGATTACTATCAGGATAGCAGCAATCACATCCCATATATTATGTATATATATATATATAGTTATAGCTGAGTCTAATGACAGGACACTGATAAATAATTGTATTAAAATAAAATGTAAAAAACCCTGAGATAAGACTATGAATGAATAAATAAATGAGCAGATAAATAAACAATGCCAGCCACTCTCATGCAGTGTCATGTAAACAGCATCTCATGTCACTGAATTGGCCCATTGCCCGACATAAGTGCTCATATCAACACGCACTGCGACAGGAAGCTACAGTTGTACAGTGCAGAGGTTGATTATCACATCACACTAAAGCGCATTTTAATGATTTACTGCAGGACACACTTTTCCTTCACTCTGCACAAACAGGACGTGTGTCCATACGAAACCCCACTCACCCATATGGGCTTGTCAGGGGAAACAGGTGTCTGTGACACAGCGGTGCGAGTGTGTGTGCATCTGTGGGCTGTGTTTGTGTGTGTGTGTGTGTGTGTGTGTGTGTGTGTGTGTAACGGAGGAGATTAGTGGCTCGGGCCGGAGACACGGGGTCGACTATGGAATTACAGGATGGCAGAGGCGGGGCATTGTTCCTATACCCCCGGATCACTGAGCCACGCTGCCTCAGTGACACCAGCGGGACAGATGCTCGGAGACACACCCCCGCAAATAAACACCGGGGCGGACGACACACTGCGGACACCGACTCCAAAACCACACACACACACACACACACACACTTACACATTTCAGTATCATCAGGGTTCCACGTGAAGGTGCAGAGAGCGAGGAAACAACAGGAGTGTGCAGCTTACGTAAGAGTTATGTAAGAGACGGAGACATACACAGGAACAGCATCACTGTTATTAATCCCAACATAAACTTCTACGAGGAGGCACCTCCTGTTTTTACTTTACATTATTCATGATACATATGAGGAAAATATAAATTAGACCCACCATCATTTTAATTCAATAGTCAAACGTGTCAGGATATAAATGATAAAAATTGTAATTTAGTTGTTTCATTTTCAAATAATAATTGAATGATCTGTCATACATAATTAAAGATAGAGTTGTATTTAAAGTTCCATTAAAGGGGGCGGGGCAAAAATCTTTGACATATTCTACAAATGCAATAGTTACATTCCCTGGTAACTAGTTGCTTTTATAATGCTGTAACCGAGAAACTGAATTAGTTCGTTTTTGGAAGAAGTAAATAGTAACTATAACCAGTTACTTTTCTAATGACGTAATTAGTAACTAGTTACTTTCACAATGATGTAACCCAATTGTGGAATTAGCTACTTTTGGGTGTAGTAACTTGTAACTGAGACTAGTTACTTTTATGATACTGTAACCCAGTTACTAAATGAGTTACTTTTAGGGAGAGGTAACAAATGCTGAATGAGCATCATTTTAAATGCTGAAAGTACGATTTAAAGCATTTTAAAATGATATGGGTTTGTACACGTTTCTAGGTGGCGGCTCGATTCCTGGTTGGCTGAAGCTGTAAGAATGATCAAAACCAGCTCCAATCACGTTCACTTCGATCCTTCCCCCCGTCACCTCACACTTCAACTTCATGAAAACACAGCAGAGGAGGAGGAGGAGGACGAGGAGCAGGAGGAGATCTCCTGCTCCACCCTGCACACGTCTTCTCAAAGCCCCATTGTTCTTCTCTGCGATCCCGCAGAGTTTCCACCCAAGACTGTTTCTGGTCTCCACTCCTTCCACCGCCTCCTTCTCCCACCACATGCAGAGATGATACTTCCACTCTCTCCATAAACTGATCTTCAGTCACAGACCCAGGCTGCACTGATGTTGTGTCAAAACAGGGATGTGAAGCTGTCAATCAAACTGAAGCAGTACAGTGTGCGTACACACAGGAAGAGTCTGACTCCATTTCCTGTCTGTTCGCATTTACCACAACACATTTTCAGAGGGAAACACCTTTTACGATTTACATCTTCTCCACAAAAACTACTACTTTTCTTAAAGGTGCAGTGTGTAAGATTTGGCGACATCTAGTGGTGAAGTTGCATCCATTACCTCACCCTTCCGGGCATGCCGGGGAACCTATGGTAGCCCACAGTTGTCAAAACTCAAAATATGTTTTGCATTTCCACTCTGAGCTACGGTAAAAACATGTAGACAGGACCCGCTCCTGATGTAAATAAAAATCAAATAGTGTAAAGGGGAAATGCAAAATGCAATTATGTCACTATAGTTTTTCAAAATGTCATTATGTTGTTATGTTCTTGATCGAAGTGAAAAAAAATGCCAAAATCTTACACACTGCACCTTTAAAAGTACGATTTTTCACAGTATTCGGATGAATCTGATGAAATGTTTAGATTTCTTCTTTTTAAAAGAGGTCAAAAGTCAAAACGTTTGGGAACCACTGAACTGAAAAGGAGCGATCTGAAACGTACTTGAATATTCAAAATCTTTAAAATTGCAAAAACAACACGGGAATGTGAGGTTTTTCTACTTTTTGGGAAATCAATCGAATAAGTTTTGGATTATTGGTCGAACCACAACCATCTGAAAACTTCACTTCGAGTTCTGAGGAACAGAACGTGTGAGTTTTCACCCGTTTTGATGCGATGAAAAATGTATAAAAACCTACAGATGAAGTCAAAATGCAGCTGCAGCCTCTTTGTACCTCACTGACAGACGTTGACGCTGATGGCAGCTTCTCCCTTACGGAGATGAACTGTGTGTGAAAAATCATCCATCACCATAAGGAGGCGTTTGGACATCGAATGAGGAGCGGCTCTAAGAACGACACCATAAATCTGTGGCTGCACGCCGCTCTCCACGCCGCCGCCGCCGCCTCCGCCGCGTCCGCCCCGAACACGAGTCGGGCAAATGAAGGAGCAGCGATGTTCACGCAGTATAATGTGACAGGGTATTTTTATATCTTCTGGATCCTCCTCCTCTTCCTCACAGGACAAACAGGCTCCTGGCGCCTTAAACCGTGTTTTTCTTTCCATACAAATCGGTCGTGATGCCAGTGCCTATAGTCCCAAGATGGTGGTTTATTCGCGCGTCTCACCGCCCACATCACGATCCCTCACTCCTGTCAGACGACGCTGAGGTTTTTGGGTGAAATCAGGTTCATGGCGAGACAGGAGAGAACAGAGGTAAGAGACGGTGGGGGGGGGAGAGGAGGGGGACGGACGCCTCTCTTTCAAAAAAAAGGGGGTCAGGATACCAGAGTTGTTCTGGGAGGATGCGGAGGCAGAGCGAGTCTGTTCGAATTGACACGGCTCTCGTCAGCTGCGCGCCAACAGCCACAGTGAGAGCGGGGCAACATCCGCGGCCGCAGCCTGCCCGCGCGGCAGTGAAGAGGGGATTAACGTCGCCATCTGGAGGCCAGAGGCAGCACCTCCCGCCTCAGACGCAGAGAACTGCCTGTCATGCTCTCTCTCTCTCTCTCTCTCTCTCTCTCTCCCCCCCTCACACAGAGCCGCTCGCTCGCTCGCTCTCTTTTCAACAAGTGGACCGGAGGGGCCGCGGGAGGACGTCGCCCAGAACAACGGCGGCAAACAGCGCAAAGCGCCTCCTGCTGCTCGGCGAGACTCAGAACTATATCTCCCCATGCAAGGTCACTTCCAGCCGCCATGCAATCTCTCCGGGGGCGAGGACGAGGGGGGCGGGGGGGCAGAGAGACAGATAGTGGGGGAGAGGACGAGGGGAGGATAAATACTTGACACGGGGATAACCTCTGCTGAGAGCATGCACGGCTCGGGGCTTTAAGCGCCGCTCAGACTGAGCAGAGAACCAACCAAACAATGAGGAGAGAGCCAGGAAACACACAGAGGCGTGAAGGCAGAGCCTCCGCGAAAAGGAAGAAGAGAGTTTGGACTCGGGCTCCTTACCGATGATGGGAGCCAGGCGGAAGATGTCGGAGAGGCGGCTGTTCACGGCTTCGTACGGAGAATCCTCCAAGAAATCATTACCTGTGAGGGGGGGAGAGAGAGAGAGAGAGAGAGAGAGAGAGAGAGAGAGAGAGAGAGAGAGAGAGGGAGAATGAGTATCGAGGGATGAGAAGATCTGGAATGTAGATGGATGGATGGATAAGTAGATACGTACAGTATAGATCTGTAGATTGTTAGGAAGGTGAATAAATGAGCGGTAGGATGAGAGTTTGGTGGGTCGGTAATAAGGCGGGAGTGTAGATTACTTGATGAGATGGTGGATGGATGATAGGTAGGTGGGGGGGTGAGAGGTTAGGTTGTGTTTGGGGGGCAGGTCCTGCAAAAATGGATGGGTAGGTAGGAAGTTAGGTTGCGTTTGGCAGGTAAATACATGGATGGGCATTTAGGAAGTTTGTTGCATTTGGTAGGTAGGTAGGTAAATACATGGATGGGTAGGTAGGAAGTTAGGTTGTGTTTGGTAGGTGAAACGATGGATGGGTGGTAGAAAGTTAGGTTGTGTTTGGTAGGTAGGTAAATACATGGATGGGTAGGAAGGAAGTTAGGTTGTGTTTGGTAGGTAGGTAAAGAAATGGATGGGTAGGTAGGAAGTTAGGTTGTGTTTGGTAGGTAGGTAAAGAAATGGATGGGTAGGTAGGAAGTTAGGTTGAGTTTGGCAGGGAAATACATGGATGGGCATTTAGGAAGTTTGGTTGCATTTGGTAGGCAGGTAGGTAAATAAATGGATGGGTAGCAAGGAAGTCGGGTCGTGTTTGGTAGGTGAAACGATGGATGGGTGGTAGGAAGTTAGGTTGACACAGAGAGTTAAATTGATTAACACAGGTAGTTAGATTGACAGGTAGGTAACCTGATGAGAGGATAAATAGATGGACGGGTGGATGGATGGATAAATGGATGGATGGATGGATGGATGGATGGATGAATGGATGGATGGACAGATAGATATCCCCCCTGTTTGTTGATCACTTCTCACCCTCACACTGGCCTGCATGTGACACTGGTGATTTGGGTCAGTCGATATCCACGCTGGCACACAGCCACACGCCTGATTAGGCAGGTTGGTCAGCTGCGTTGCGCAACTGCAAGTCGCCTCACTGGCTACGGGGCTGGATGCAGTTTAGGGACTGAAAGGGCCCTTCAACTCCCCCCCCCCCCCCCCCCCCCCCCCCCACACCCCCCCCCCCCCCCCCCGCCTCCTCCCCCAAACCCCCTCCTCCTCCTCCTCCTCCTCCTCCTCCTCCTCCGGCCACCATCAACACTATAAGATGGCAGTGCCCGCGCTGAGGAGCTTCACGCTCCATTACCCCGGAGTGGGGAGGGTGATGATTTAGGGAGGTCAGCGCAAGTGGCCCCGGCTCTGCTCGGGCCCCGCTGGCTGCGTGAACCGAGAAGGGGGGGCAAATGTGAATGAAAGCTGAGTGATGGTGGGGGTGGGGTGGGGGGACTGGTAAATAGATATAGAGCTGTGTGTGTGAGGTTTTGTGTTGGTGGTGTAGAGGAGGGTACCAGGGGCACAGGAGAAGGGGGGGGGTAGGGGGGGGGGCGGCTGGGGGGCTAGACTACACTCATGCTGACCTCTTCCTACAGCAGGTACAGCATTGTGGAGAGTTTTACTGAGTCAAATACACTGTGGGGAGGGAGGGAGGGGCAATGCGTTACACACCTTGTAATGTCTGGTAGATGCCCCAGTAGATGCGCAGGCAGTTCTTCTCCTTCTTCATGCCCCGTTTACACCTGCAGTTGTACAGGGGGCTCTGCTTGAGCGCGTCCATGGCGCTCCGGCACTCGTCCTTGGCCTCCAGGCCGGCCACCATGCTGAAGTTGCTCTCCTTGCCCCCGGCCACGCACTGCCTCATGGTGCGGTACTTGGTGCTGCACGCCTGCTCGCGCAGACACTGCTCGCTGGCTCGCACGCAGTCCAGCCGGGCGCGCAGGCTCTCCTCCGCGGAGCTCAGCACATCTGCAACCGGTTAACCGGAGGTAAGGCGCGCAATAGTAGCCCTCGGTTTGCGTCTTTTTTTTTTTTTTGCGCATTGTGCGCACATTTCTGACCGGCAACGCGGCACAGACACAAGCAACTGCTGCGCAGAGTTGACGGTGGAAAGCAATTTAGAGGCACGTTTGCGCCGATTGGCGCCTGCACGTGAGCGCAAACTTCACTTTTACGCAGAGCTGCGATCAGTTTGCACGTTTTACAAGCTCACTTCTCACAGGCTGCATCATGCAAACTGATAAAAAGAATAAAAATAAACATTAAAAAAAAAAAAATCTATAATAAACATGCACCTTTGACTCAAAGTGACGCACATTTGCGGTATAATGAATGAAACTTACCCAGAAGAGGCAGAAGCAGATACAAGCCCGCGAGGATCATCGTCTCCGTCTCCACGTGAAACACAACGAACCCCTGGGTTGGAAGCGAAAGGTGTGTGTGTGTGTGTGTGCGCGTTAGAAGCGAGTTAGTTGGATTCCCAGGATACTTCCAGTGTTTGGAAATCCATTGAAAAGAGCGAGCCCCTCCTCCACCACCACCACCACCACCTCCACCTCCAGCTTCAACCTCCCTGCGAGAGAGAAATAATCCCCTTCAGGAGCAGAGAGGAGGAACAAAAAAGTCTGCGCTGTCAGAGACACTTTCAAAATAAAGCACCAGCAGCCTCCCTATAGCTCTGTCCTCCGCGGGCTGCTGCTGCTGCTGCTGCTGCTGCTGGTGGTGGGTCCTCTCGGGTGCAGCGGCGGTGGGTGAGTGTCCAACTCCAGCCAGTGGGGTGGATGGTGCTTGCGTCTGTGCGTCTGAGCGCGCACAGCCAACTGGAGCCCCGTGCACTGCTGTGTGTCTGCCTGGCGCAGGGAGCGGGGGGGGATGAGTGCCTGCCTGCCTGCCTGCCTGCCTCCTTCCTTCCTTCCTTCCTTCCTTCCCTCGCACTCAACTATCAGGAATATGCAAAGACGGGCTTTTCTGCTGGTGCACTTAAGGAGCAATATGCCGGTGTATGATGTGCAAACAGCAATTAAAGGCGCAGTGTGCAAGATTTCGGTCATTTTTGTGTGTGGACGTACTAAACATGTTTTGAGCTTTAATGACTGAGGGTCAATGTGCACAAGCTTCGTAGAGCATTGTCTGCACCTCTTTTATACTTTTAATAAACCTCATGATCCCTACATAAAGAGTATAATCTCCATTATACAGTTCATTAAAGGTGCAGTGTGTAAGATGTGGTGACGTCTAGAGGTGAAGTTACAGGTTGTATCCGTCACCTCACCCTCACATACAGGCGAACCTGTGGTCGGCTTCAGTTTTCAGCAAGGCTCGATAGATGTTTGGTGCGTCCACTTTTACTACTGTAAAAAACATGGCGGCCCCCGTAGAGAGGATCCACAGCTCATGAAAATATACACTAATGGACTCATTTAAGAGTAATGCGGGGGGGGGGGGCACATTTAGATGATTATAAATGAATGAATAAGTCAGTATATAATTGTTTTGTAATTTTAGAAGTTACAAAAATGCCCCAAATCGTACACACTGCACCTTTAAATGGACACAGGTGGTGCCGCGTGACCTCAGAGGACATGTATAGTCACATTTAATATGTTTTGAAGTCTGCATGAGTGTGGGCTGCATGGTTTTACATTTCACACTCAGCGTGCTGACAGGCAGAGGGCAAAGAGCACGACTCCAGAGCATTTTTATGACATGATGAATGTGGAGGGGTGAACCTGCGGACCAAAGGCATTTGAGTGACAGCATGAATGGATGGATTTCAGCTGCTCAGACTCTGTATGTGGGGCTCCTCAAAGTTGAAGGTACAGTGAGAAGAATTAAATGATGCTGAAGTGAAGCTGCAGCAGTTCTGGCATCTCAGGTCTTAGCTTCAATACAGGGACATGCACATTGTGCTGTTAAAGGTGCAGTGTGTAAGATTTGGTGCCCTCTAGTGGTGAAGTTGCACGGTGTATCCATTACCTCACCCTCACCCTTCTGAACATGCAGGAGAACCGATGGAAGACTTCAGTTATTAAAACTCAAATGTAAAAACATGGCAGCCCCCGCAGCGTGGACCCGCTCCTCATGTAAACAAACATTCATGGGCTCATTTAAGGGTGAAGGGAATAAAATAAAACATTTAAAACATCATAAATTCATAAAAATGTCAATGTGTCATTGTTTTATAATAGATTTTAGAAGTGTCAAAATGACCAAAATCTTACACACTGCACCTTTAACTGTCACTTAAACTGCTACATAAAGCGTGTGTGACATCATCTGCATGCCTTTGAATGTAGGTTTTAAGTTAGTAAGATTGTTTTGTTTGAAATGGACACTGTGTGGCAGTAAGTGACATCTAGTGGCGGAGTTGTACATTGCAGTGTAATACGCCTCAACCAAAAATCATCAAAAATGAAAACTTATGGATTACTGTGAAAACACTGTAGCTTCCATAGAGAGAACCTGCACCTGATGTAAATGTAAAGAGCTCATTTGACAGTTTTTCAAAAATTACTATTATTATTGTTTAATCTATTCATGCATTCAGGGTTAGGGTTTTACACTGATAAACACATTTATATATGTACTCTACATTCCATTATTTCTGTCAAAAGAAATCCCTAAATCTTACACACTGCACCTTTAAGAGAAAGCATGATTGTGCAACAGTGGCTGTCATCAGTGAATGGAATATAAGCTGTTAGGTGCGTGGTGCTGACACACGCACAAGAAGTCGTTCTGTAAAATATAGTCTCTGCAAAAATATGCTGATGTGAGAAGTTGCCAAGTGAAGCAGCAGCGCTGCACTGAGGAAAACCTGCCTCCACTCCATGGATCCTGTGTATGTGTCGCCATCTGTTGGTGAGAGGAGGTAAAGCACACTGTTAGAAGTCATGCAGTATGGTACAGAGGATGACGATGCTTCATGTAGAAAAAGTATGGGCATCATAATTTAACCACCTTCCCCAGATCAATACATGAAAATAAAACGCTGGAAATCAGACACAAACAGTATGATTATAATAGCGGGGACAATGAATCATGTGACTCCTCCTCCTACAGCTCATTGATTGTCTATATGGCCTGTTCAGAGGCTAAACCACTTGGCTAAATAACGTGGAACACGTCAATGAACCTCGTCTCTGCTTTAAAGAGTGGACAGGATCAATCAAGGATGCAGCTCAGTAAATCAGCCGTAACACACAGACACACGTGCAGAGAGAGCAGCTCCATTCATACACGGGAAGTATTTAAACGTCGGTGAATAATCCCTTATAAAAAAAGATAAACACTGTCATTTTCAGGATGAGTCAGTGCTGCTGCACAAAAACACCACAGACTGATGTGTTCTTCTTTAGCTGGGGATGAGACAGAAATGGGGACAAATGAATGACAGGGGACTATCCAGGCTAATTATCAGCTCACAATGTGATGACGCTGCGATTTTCCCCAAGTCTCAGAAGGGAACCTGGCCAGTCAGGAGGAAGGCTCAGTGCTGTGATTTATGAAAAGCCACAATCAATATGTGATATTAATTTTGAAAATGAATGTCAGAATGATGTAGTCCTTGGGTCATTTAGCGTTCCATGCTGTAATGTGCTTCATGGCAGCGGATCAGGAGCCTCCCCCCCCCCCCCCCCTCCCCTCCCCGAGGGTCTTCCCCCCCCCCCCCCCCCCCCCAGGCGTTGCCCCCCCC
>JAFBJT010001189.1:0-47085 GCA_016785325.1 Chascanopsetta lugubris
TGCACCCCCCCCCCCCCCCCCCCCCCACCACCACCACCTCCCCTTCTCCCATCACCACTTTTATCCCTTCTGTCTCTGCACCACTTCAATATCCCTCCTGCTTTCCATTCCCACTCTCTTTCTTGTGTCTTTCAATCATTCATATTAGTGTAACTTCAGCCAAAGTGAGTTATCAGTTATTTGTTAAAGATTAAAGCAGTGACCAAACCTGAGAGGTCCTGAGGATGAACGCCCAGGCTGACTACAGATCACAGCAATGAGCTTTAGGTCCTGTTAAAAAGCGACTGCAGGTTACAACTGTGAAGCAGAATGCATTTGTTAATGATAAATGAATAAATAAAAATGTGTGGTCATTTAGTCTTATGTTGCATGATAGGTGATAGCTGACAACCGTATTTGTAAGTCAATATCAGTGTTGTGGCTCACTCCTGGGACTTAAAGTACAAATGTCCATTTTACAATAGCATTATAATATCTCTGCTCATTGTGAAAAAAAAAAAAATATATTGCTACATTGGTTTCCACATTAAAATATGATTTCTATGTTATTTTTTTAGTACTATCTTAGTGATTAGAAATGGAAGCCCTGAAGGACATTTGGGGCTCAATACTGCGGACAGCTATCGGTGAATGGATCAATGTCAAAACTAATTTTAGTCCCTTTTGTATATGACATATTATTCTTTACTGTAATCTCACAGCCTCTATTCCTTTGCTCTGGTATATTGTTGATGATGTACAATAATGGATATGGGCCTTGAAGCTTTGGCTGAATTTTATGTGGCTCCATGCCACTAAAGTTTTGGACGATCTGATCAAAATTCACAAGATTTAACTTATTATTTGTTGCATGTTGCTCATTGGTCCCACGATTTAAACTTTGCCTCCATTTTCTGGTTAATCAGAAAATTCTAACAAATTTACATGTCCAATACAGCCCCCATTTTGTGCCCTTGTTCCTGCAGAAGGAGCCGCATAATTACATGTTTTGTGGAGGTCATTTGCAAGACAGAAGGAATCTGCAAGGATTCATTTACAAAGGTTAATAGCAGGTTAATGGGGCCAGATCCCTGTTATGGCTCTAGATTGTCCACAGAACATGGTGTTAGTACTTCAGTGGTAACATTTAGTCTAGATCCAGTGATTTTAGAGCATCCATGTAAATGTTAAATGTTTATTAAGAAGAACAAAAACCCATAAGCTTCTCCTTTTTAGCATTAGTTTGGAATTTGGAGTGCTGTGTGACATTGTCTCTTTCATTTTGTGCTGTGTAGTACACAATACTATTTACGTTTTACTGAAGATCCACTTTATCACAACATGAATGGGTCTGTGACTGTCAAAGTACCTCCATCTAAAGATGAGTTGGAGAGAGCCATAGATATACTGTGAGTCTGCACGGCAGTAAACATGTTGTCTTGTTTCCCCATGAATGGCAGTGGAAACAGATACAATGAAGAGGATGTGAATGCATGATTTAACAAAAGCACAGATAAGGTGCTTTTCCATTTCATAATGGCCACAGAAACCATTTCAGTATCCGGTATGAGAAAAACCATGTGCTCCCAGGCAGAACCTAAACATTCTGCTTGAAAGTCTCTTTAGGAAATCTTTTGAAGGAACAAAAACGCTCTTTCAACAGTGAATTCACATCAACACACACACAGCTCTCGTTGTGCTCCTCATCTGAGCCCCACGACAATTATTTTCAGAAGTTATTTGCAGTGGAACAAAGTATTTCTACTTCATATTTTAGATTCATTTTCTGGTCTTACTTTACTTTTACTTCACGTATTACTTTTATTTTTATTTTTTTTTACAATGCAGAGTTTTACATTATTTAATTGATATGATAAGATATTTTCATATGTTTGTTTGTATGTTAAGTCTTGCCCACTGTAAAAACACAACAGTGCACAACAGTGGAGTGTGTCGCGAGGACCTGCTGCTGTTTTAGAAGCCAATAAGCTCACATTTTTTATAATCAATGTCCAGAGAATCCGTTGTTTCGTACATGTATTGGTACTTTTAAAAACATGCTTTTTGGATGCAAACCTCAGACGGAAAATAAACCCTTATTGCACAGCTTCATCTACTTTATTGTACTATGGCAGTTCTTAAAAGACATAATGTAAATTGAAAAGCTTTGAATAGATTTCCCCATGAGTGGACTTTTGTTTACCCCTGAACAAAGTGCACTATTCCATGACATACTGGATGTACGTATATGCCCACCATGACAATCCTTCAGGACATTTTTACATGAAAGCAATCTGAAGGCATAATGTCATTCCATATCTAATGAGTTTTCTATCCCTCATCAAATAACCAAGGTCTCCTTTGAGAGGCAGGACCTGCTCATTACCGATGGTCGTGTCAGTCTCGGCAAACATTTGCTGAGACAATGAGCTGCTCTCGCTGCACTGTCCCCGCCTCCTGCCACACTTTTGTTTATTTCACATTCAAGCCCATTTCCCCTTGAGCAAGCAAAGTAAATATTTCATAAGACCCACAAGGTGACATCATCCCTCTGTCCATAAGAGCCCGCAAAACAATCTGGGGGTTTGATCACAACCTGTTGTCATTTAATCTTGAAGCTGATGTGATTACTACACTGAAAATATAAAATATTAAAAGGCTTGTTGGCTGCACATGTGCAAATGTTGCCTTGATCTTTATTGATCCTGAAATACAATATTGATTCTCCGGAGAGCGAGGGAACCGCCACCTTAACAAGCCACTGACATGACCCTTAATCTATTGCTCCATCAACCAAATGACTTTGATGAAAGAGCCAATAGATGTAAACACCACCACAACATCTGCACTATTTAACTTTTGCAGGGCTCTTAACAGTCCCTGGTGGATAGTGAAACCTACTATCCATGCTCTCGTTACAGTCTCAGACGAGAGTCGACATCTGTCTGGGAGGAAGCACCATCTCGCATGGTGGAGATTCCCTTCAGCAACAACTATTGGCATCTCTCGAACCATTGATTGGTCTATCCATCCATCTATTCATCCATCTAGTTTTCAAATTCAAGATGCAGCGGGAGGGTCTCAGTTCAAACGTGTTCACACTAGCAGAAAATATCCTGCTAAGATATTTGCTGTGATCTTCACACAACCAATTGGGAGAGCAGAGGGTTTTTTACCAACTGCGACTGTCATCCTGGCAACCTGGTATAATCACCAGGAGTTCACCGGTCTCTTTGTTTTGTAACCCCTCAGAAGCGTTCGGTCCATGTCCGTCATCTGGAGATGTTTAATCTGTTCCGAAGCGGCGCACAACGCATGTGGGTTGCAGAGGGATTGCATAAGGATCTCCTGCTGCATTCACACATGGGCTGCTCTGAAATGATGGCAGGGTCTCTGCCGGCTGCTGAGACTCTGCAGAAACTCCTCCGATTCTAACTCGGGACATTTGCGTCCAAATGTAAAACACCCACAAAGATAATCCAGAAGTCTTACGTCGTTCAGTCCATGTGTGGAAGCTGTTCTATACATGTAACAGGATTGTGCAAAAACGACTCATTGATCTCCACATTTTTTTTTTTTAAAGCAGTTACCTTTCTCATTTCAACAGGAGTGAACTACCCTTGGATCTTTGACTTGTTTGTGTGAATGCAGAAATGAGATTTCTGTATTTTGACAGAAAGACCCTGTACAAGTCTCTTTCCACTCCGGTATATGGAACGTCATTGGAAGAGAATATACGTTTTAATCTTATCCTCAATAATGTGTGCGGGGGGTTTGTGTTGACGTCAACTCGGTGACTGAGGTGTCGCGGAGCTCAGTTTGGGTTCAGAAATCAGAAAGCAAGCTTTCAAAGGTGTGAACTCAGGTTTTAATTGTTTCACAGCCTTTCAGTATGTGTCATATACTAACACATCAAGGTAATTACTCCCAGGACTGATGTGTTTTTCCCTTTAACACTTTCATTATCCTGTCTGTTTGGCTTTTATTCCTCTTTTGCATGACTCACCTCATTCTTACCCCCCCCACCTCCTCACCGCGTTGTCTTCTCACTGCCTCTCCGATGTCCTACTCAGGTCCTCACATACTTCGCATTAGCTTACCCGCTCTTCATTTTGCTCTGTCACCTGTTCTGTCACCCAAGTTTACTCCCTCAAACCCTCCTGTCTGCTGACTCAGCAGCTGGTTTCTGAGGATGCACCAGCGGTTTGGTGTGTCAGGTGAGAACAGGTGAAGAAGCTGCAGGGTGCGCGCTGACCTCACTGTGTCACTTCCATTCGGACTCACATCAAGTACGTTTGAGATGCCACCACTTTCCTCGAGGCTCATTTCAAGCTGGTGTGAGCTACACGGAAAAGTGAAAGAAGTGGCCAGAGGCAGGGAATACTCTGGTGTGTACTATTTTAGTGCTCGCTGCAGTTTTTTTGAATACTCGTAGTACGTTATATTTTATTTTTGACAGTGTAGAGACATTAGGGATATCAAGAGCATACCCACCGTAGGCAGTTAAAGGTCCAGAATGTATAATTTAGGAGAAAATTGGAAATAAATAGAGACTTACTGTATGCGACTGCTCTTTTTGGGGAGTGTATAATTAGCGTAAAAGTATATCAGTCCTTATATTTTTACTATTACCGGTATTCATTTCCTGCATTGTCTTCGGGAACAAATTGTTATTCTTAAACAATTCTCTTCCAAGGAAAAAGTGCATTATAGAACATTTAGTGCCCCAGTTTCAAGAGGTGCGTGCAGTGCCTTTAAATGGCCCCGAGTAATCAATTTTAGAATGAATGTTCATCTTTTCCAGTCATTGAACAGAATGAATTGAATGTTGCCGTAGCCCTTTTTATTAGCCTTTGAACGAGTCCACTCTCTGTTGGCCGCCATGTTGGCCCACCACGTTTTTACATTATACACAGAATAGACAAACTAGGCTGCACTCGTTTTCCTACATGCTTGGAATGTAAGGGGGAGTTGAGGGATATTCAGCTGTGAAATGCAACTTTCCAGCAAGATATCGCCAAATCTTACACAATAACCCTTTAAAGCACAACATGCTTTATGCACGACAGCCCAGCAGGGAGAGGATTTGAGGCACAAAGTGCGAGAAGCTGAAGAGACGTCGAGTAGGTTTGCTCTTGTTCTCTCTTGTCTTGACCTCTCCCTTCTGGGATGTTGCAGCTGATGGTGCCTGTTCTCAGGGCTATTTTGACACATAACACAAATAGACCGGTGCAGATGAAGCAGTGGGACTGAGTGAGTACTAACAAGCGGAGCGAGGTGGGGAATGTTCAGCTGTTCCCCAGAGTATCAACATCAGATGGGGAAACGCAGGGCGAGAACATTCACATTACAGTTCCATTATATTCATCTTCCCTTCATGAAACATTCAGCCAATCTGAATATTGCATTTGTTGTGAAATTGTGTTGATACAGCAACCTCTTCTAAAACATGGATTCCTCCAGTTAAACTCCTTAATTATGTTTCCTAAGATATCAGCGACTATATATTGTAGAAAATTAAACGTACGGCACACTATGTTTTAGAATATTCAGAAATGTTGTTTTGGAATGAAACTGGATTCACAGTGTGGGATATTAGATAGATTGATACGTTATTGTCATTGCAATGAATACAAACAATACAGTCAACAAACCTTTGTTAGCGCAATTACAATAGCAGGATATTGTGTTTCAAATCATACTCTTAGATTCTCTGAGTGTCTGAAAATAAATTTCTTTTACCGTCAAAACAAATTCATTAAAAATAAATAAATATAAATACAATGAAATAAATAAAACTAGTGGAGAGATAGTGCCCTGTGCAACATGGAGAAGTTTTTAGAACACAGTCATAACATTACGACAAGGCAGAATATTATGAGAACATAGTCATAATTTTCACGTCATTGTTGTTGTTCATGTTGAATGTTATTATTAATCAAATTATTTCATGAACCAGCATTTTTTTTCCGAGGTTTTTTGTGCTGGGTATAATAAAGAATGATATGGTGCAACAACTTACCCAGCCAGAGAAACAGCCTTTACAGAGAGGTGATAGTTCCCCATGATATAGCTCTGGTTATATTTTTAAGAATACCTCACTGTAAATTACAAAATCAGAGAAGTAGAACCAGGGAGATTCTTTTTCCTTGTTCAGCCATGTTTCGAGTTGGGCTTCTATGTTCGTGTGTGTGTGTGTGTCATTGAGCCCCTTCCAAAACGTGCCAAAGCCAATCACCACAGTGGATTTAGTGCTGGTGGTGCGTCCTGCTCCAGTGGGCAGATAAGATTGTAGCATTTAGATTCCTACATTCTCTCACTTACAGTGGGTTAGATCTACACCACGGATGTGAAAACCTCAGCAGTGGCACTACATCAACAACATGCTGTTGCCTTTGGCTCTAATTTGTAGATGCACTAAATCAGAGTCGTACAGGATGACACATTTCTTTCAGCTGCTGGGGATCCAGTGGAGTTTGTAGCGTGTGTAACACCATCAGTATCTGTCTACTGCTCAGCTCGGAGCCTTAATGTTGATAGACAACAACATGTTTTTGTCTCGGAGGAGATATTGCAGCTTGTCCTGTCTTCCCTGTGATTGCGAGGTCCTCTTGATAGTTACAGTTAATCAATGGTGCCTCAGTTTCCGCTGACAGCATGTTTCTGTACTCTCAACTCACCTATCAAAACCCGCTCAGAAACATACAGTGCGATGCATAATAAAGGAGCAAATGTTTATTTTTCTAGATACAATAACCTAATTTATTGTGTCCCATTTGCGTAAATAGAGAGGGTTAACTTACAACCTGTACTGCAGCCAGCCACTAGGGGGCGATCCAGAAGTTTCGGCTCGCTGATCAGGAGCTGTCACTTCATCCGTCTTCATGTGAAGTCATTACTTTGTGTCGACTAACTCCGAAGTCGTGACATTGAAAAGCCAAGTGATTATTGAATTACATCGCATATTTAAAGCTCATCTGTCTCTGCTCATTTACATCGACACATCTGAAGTGAACGGTTATGCTCTGTCGACACTTCCTCGCTTCCGCGTGATTTTATAAATCCCCCAAACGTGTGGCAATGACGACATGGAGGAAAATACCGAACCCGCTGACCTGCTGTCAAATCTGGCTCTGCGGAGGTGAGGTGACACTGTGACAGTGGAATCTCATGGCACGCTCCAACCTGCAATGATCGTCCTCCTTGATATAGTTGTAATTCTATCCGCCATAGACCGAGCTGTAATCGTATTATCTGTTGTTAACAGAGTTGGGGTTGGGTGGGGGCCCGGCAGCGATGGGGATCTCCACGGGGCAGATTACCTCTGCATTATCCACTCAGAATAGGACATTATCACCTATCATGAGCCAGAGGTGTCAATTGATCCAATCAGGCTCTGCCTCCGGTGATGCGGGCCACTCCCATCGCCAGTTAATTATGGAGAAGATGAGACACTTGCCCTCCGTTGGTAGATCTGGAACAGCCTACTGGCGAGTTACTGTACTGCATCTTGCAGTGAATTGGGATTGGATTTCCAAGTGGGGACAAATTGGTTGTTTGGAAATACTGTCCTGGTTTTTATTTTATTTGTCAAATATACAAAAGACTGAATTTGCATAGGTCTGAGCCTCAGTGTTTGAATCAAAATGTCTTCCTGCAGCCATGTACACATTGAAAACACTTGTATATGCCATCTGGTTCTTTGTCCTCTGACTCATGGCTGATTTTTAACCTTTAAAAAAAGATCTGGAAAAATGCAAATCATGAAAACAATGCAAAGTAGCACTCAGTCCCCTGAAGCTTTCTGAAAAATGCTTAAAAGGATATATTCTGCTTTTTCTCTTGTCCTTCATTGGTTTAAATTTGTTTTCTATTTCTAGGTAATAATCGTGGTCTGAAAAACACTTCATCAGAGGCTGCCGAAATGGCTTGTCTTCGATTTTCTGTTGATGGGGAGTGAATTTTTATTTATTTATTTATTTCTTCAAAATTGTGAGAATCAAATTATTATTATTATTGTTATTACTATTATTTTGAAGGGAGTGATTTTCATGGAAAGGCCACCACAGGATGAATTATGATAAAAACAATAACGTAAAAAGTGCTTTGTTTTGTTGTTTCATTGAATAGGGATGTTTCATGTTGGATTTACACAACTGGAATACAGAAAACAGGAACAAAACAGAAATGTTCAGATTTTCATTTTTTTTATTCTTTAAGTGCAGATAAAACATACACAGCTTGAAATGAAAATGGCTACAAAAAGCAGTCATGCAAATTCACCCCTTATCTTGTTCACTGACATGTTTTCCCTGTCTTGAAAACAAAGAAATAGAGTAATCATGTAAAGGATAAAGGGAACATGTTAATTGAACAGTGGTCTCTGCCCTCAGTGACCATCTCTCATATGCTTTTCATTTCTCTCTTTATTCAGCTTGAATCTGAGTTCTAATATCCTAATGATAAAAGGAAACTCAAAGGCTTATTTTAGCTCCCAATTGATTAAATGTCTATTTTTGGGAGATCGTCGCAAAGGCAGACGTGAGGCAGAGTTGGTCTTACTGGTATCGAGGCCATTTTTGTCAGCACCGTGTCATCATGTGATTAAGGCTGGTTGTCTATTTAAGTATCAGCTCCCTGTTATCAGTGGGTAATTTACTGCTGGCAATCCGAACGATTGCTGTCAAACAATCAACATCATGTGGCAACGTGGCCGTAGCAGCGGTAGAGGTCTGCACATTAGTGGGGGAGAAGCAGGGCATGATGTACTCCTAACTATCCAGTCGATGCCGCCTGAGTGTTTTTCTCCCCTCCCACTGAGAGTGGAGGAGTATTTTCATTGGAAAATGTCATGTTTGTGCCGACCAGCTTATAGGTTCACTGTTGCAGAACGGACGGAAATAGCAACAAAGGTCGATGTGGCATAAAATTGACATCAGATTGCTTAATGTAGGAACAGTAATGAGCTGACCTTTCATGAAGAACACAGAACTTTGCGCTGTGGTTTTAAACACACACACATGCAATTGCCTAAAGGATTATGGTGGAAAGTAAAAAAAAAAAAAAACATCTTTTAAAACAGACTGTAAAACATTCTTTTTAGTGCTACACATTATAAAGTGTGCTTTAAAGGTGCAGTGTGTAAGATTTGGTGATATCTACAGGTGAAATTGTATGTTGCATCCATCACCTCACCCTTCTGAACACGTGGAACCTATGGTCACTTCAGTTGTCATTAAAACTCAAAAGATGTTTGGTATGTCCACTCTGGGCTACTAGTCTGTAATTGTTTTGTAAGATTCTTTAAAGTGACAAAAATGACTCACTGCACCTTTAATTCGCGGATCGTTTCATTTGTCATTCTTTCTTCGTTCTGGTGACAAAGCGTTTCCTCTGTTGATGGCTGACCTGTTTGTGCATGGCCCATACGTTTGTACAGCTGCAGATAAACAACGGCCTTTTGAAAGCCCACCACATCTGAACCTCGTATCCTGTGTCCCTTTTTATGAGAAGTAGTGCGTTACAAACCTGACACAGATCACACCTGGTTGCTAATATACATGCGTGGGTAGCCTTCCATATACTCTGTTTTTAGCACTGTTTGATGCTGTGTTCAAAGACCTGCTCGTCAACACAGTGCCAACGTTCACTCACAAAACACAAAACACTAGTGGGTTGTATGGCTGTTGTTGATGTGTTTCTACTTCCTGTTTTAATGGATGTCAATATGTCAGTCAGAGCCTTATACGCCAGTGAGCCGGACACCTCTTGCATCAGTTAGGAGCAACTGACCAATCAAGAGGGACTGGGCCAGCTGTCCAATCAGAGCAGTCTGGGCTATTGTGTGATGGAGGGACAGGAGCTCTACAGAGCATTTCAGAGGGGGAGTGGAAATAGGAGCTTGGGTGGTGGACTATATGAGAGAACTACAGAGTTTTCTCAGCAACTAAGTCTGGCAACAAGTTCTAAAGGTGACACATATTGTCTATATATAACAGTAACAGTAAAATAGGCCTTCTTTCACACATTGTCTGATTTCTTTTGGAAGTGTCTGTTCTGAAATATCTCTCGAGAACAGAGGTGATTGTTGTTTTTGTTCCTCAACCAGAAGATTGTTGTTTCGAACTCTGGTGAATCTGTGAGAAGTGTTTTCATACATTTTGTGGGGGTTCTCTTGGGGTCAGGATGACATGAAGATAATACATGTTGTGTCGGTATGAAATAAGAGTTTGTCTTCGTGAGTTGCCCCTTACGTGCATGATACATGATCCGAAATGCATCTCACCCATCCCAGGTGGGAATGGCTCCAGTGCCTCCCCTTTAAAAAAGACTTGGGTTAGGGTTGGGTTTGAGGTCAGGGCTGCACACACAATGGAAAAGATGGATGTTGTCTGTCCGTACTTTGTATAGTTCTTCCTCTTCTGTCGCAACAACTCTCCCCAAATGAAAGTTTTCACAGTTGGTGAGCATTAATAGTGGCTTGGTTCCACTCAGACGTGCCAGCAGCTAACACAACGAGTCAGCAGCGCACATTAGCATATACTTGGCACAGGTGCATCGGCGTGGAGTGCAGCCATTGTGGAAGCAACACCTGATTGACAAGTCGAGGTCTTTGCCAAAGTTTGCTTACAGTAGTTAATCTTATGTCAGTGTAAATGCCGAAAGACCTTTGTACTAAAAAGGTGACGGTGGTCCTGTGTGTTAAGACTCACAGGCTATGAATCGTCATGAATGGTTAAGTGTTGAGCAACTGCACTAAAGATTGAATTGTAAAATATGTAACTTAAGGGTGTCTCAACGGTGACGAGACCTGTGATGATGATGTCATAAAGCAGCAATGAGATCATGGGGGTTCTTTGCCACAGTGCTATTGTCTTATCGGTCGCTTGGTTTCTTCAACCTCCGTGCTTGAGCTTTACTTCAGTGATGAAAACTGACTAATCATAATGAATCATTGATATTATATTCATGTGCAATATTTATACATTTATCATATACATTTTGGAGTGAATAAGTCAACAAAAATGTTACATAGCTCAGGTTGTTTTTAGACATTTTCATGAAAATATGTCGAATAATAGGCCTCTAAGTTAAATATTGGTGTCTAATTATGGAAGTGTTTAATTATGTGCTGATAAGACAAGTGTGTCTGTAAGTGTGTGTGTGTGTGTGTGTGTGTGTGTGTGTGTGTGTGCGTGCGTGCATGTGTGCAAAATTAGTGACAGCCACAGTGGAAAGTCTATAAAAATCTCAGCCCACACACTTTTAAGCCCACAGTAACCCCGCTAAACCTTTCTACTTTCGAACTGCAGGCAGAACATTGTTAAGTGTTACACAACGAAACCCTCAGACCATCTCTCCTTTATAAAAGTTTTTTTTCCCTCTTAAAAATGGAAAAAACACCCTCACCTGATATTCAGCAGGGGTTGTATAGTGAAGGTTTCTGCAACAATGTCTTTGTTCCTTAGAATATCTCTGCTGCATTGAATTGCCACAGATTTTTTGAATGTGGCAGCAGCTCCACATTCAATGTAAGTTCTCTGATCTTGCTTCTGTGTCGCCTGAACCAAACATTGATTTGTGTCATTATGGCTGAATTGTTCCCTTTTTATCTCAGTCAGGAGTCTCCTCTCTGACACAAACACATATCCTTTGCTCTCAAGCTGCGCATCTGGGCCATCTATAAATACCCCGGGGTGCAAACTACATCCATAACCTTGCTGTGGCTACATGATGCAGAATTTGCGGCTGTGTGCACACCTGAGGATTTTTCTACTCCTAAAGGTGCAGGTGAAATTGCATGTTGTATTCATCAACTCACCATTACCCTTCTGATCATGCAGGAGAACCTATGGTAGACTCCAGTTGTCAATTAAAGTCAGAAGATGTTTAATATAACCACTCCGGGTTACTGTAAAAACATGGCGGCGCCCGTAGAGAGGACCCGCTCCTCATGTAAATGCAAATTAATGAGCTAATTTAAGGGTAATGGGAAAAAAATACATTTGAGTGATTCATTAAAATGTCCATATGTAACTGTTTTGTAATATTTTTAGAAGTGACACTAATGACTGAAATCTTACCTGCTGTACCTTTAAAGGTGCAGTGTGTAAATATACATTAATGGGCTCATTTTAGGGCCTAAAATGAACCTGGGCGGGTCCTCGCTTCGGAGGCTGCCATGTTTTTTCCAGCAGTGCAGAGTGCACATACTAACCGTCTTTTGAGTTTTAATGACAACTGAAGTCTACCACAGGTTCTCCTGCATGCTCAGAAGGGTGAGGGTGAGGTGATGGATACAACGTGCAACTTCACCACTAGATGTCACCAGATCTTACCCACTGCACCTTTAAGAAGATTACAGACCCCACAGACAGGATGATTGGTTTTGGATCTAATTATCAATTGGTGCACAGCAGCACTGTTTGAGTGGCTCTATGCATAGACGGCTATTTGAATAACAGCCACATGCATCCTGTACATATATGTGTGTACATTAGTGTGTTCCACTTTATACTTTCTATGTGTAAACTATTTTTGCAGTCGAATTTGCCCCACCTCCCCACTCTCCTGGTTTGAGCAAACAGTGGTGGTGATTATTGTGGCTAGGCCAAGAGGATGTAGAGCCATGTATGGAAATGTGCCCTCATTAGTTACTGTTCTCATTCTCCCACTTTGCTTCTCCTTTCCTCCTCTCTCCCTCCATTTTTCTCTCTCTGTTGCTTCATCCTTCTTTTCCTCGGTGGGAATTAAACTGGGTCACATCCTCCCTCCTGCACCTCGGCCACAGTGGCTCAAGTGAAACAAGTCAGACAAAAGAAGGTGAATTAACACACTGCCGTTAGGATAAGGCGGGAGGTGGAGACACATGGACGGCACTGAGGCATTGCCATTGACACACACACACACACACACACACACATTTTTTCATAGTCATTTCAGGACTCATTTCATTGTCCTATTGAATTGCGCCACTCACAGAAATAGTGCAGGAATCTCTACAGAAAGTTTGAAGCAGCATTATCAATTATGCATGTTTTGACAGTTCCTTTTGCTAAGGGGAGATGATTGATGACTGGGCGAACTGCGAGGGTGTATGTGTGTGTTGGGGAGGGGGTGGGGGAGAGGGGGGGGGCGCTGTCACTGAGCTGTTACTGATCAACAACACCTTATGAGCAGATAATGGGGCTCCTTTATACTCTCCTCATTCCTGTGCAGCTTAGACAGAAATGAAAGTTGTGTGAAGCTCGGGAGCATCATTTGGAAAACAATTTAGGAAGAGCATGCACACAGAGCATGATGTGCACCATGCATTACAACAGTGCAACAACTAATTAACACCTGTGTCTCCATTGTGAGTCTTTTTTTTTTCTTCTTTTTTTTAAGCGTTGGCCTCTGTTCAGGTTTCCTCAGCTCCAGAACAAGAAAAGCACCTGAGGCATTTTTTGATGTTTGTTCGCTAAATGCGTCAACACCTCGTACAAGCGTTGGAGTGTAACGCTCGGTCCCGAAGCTCCTGAATCGTATCTCTGCCCTCTCTGCGCATCCTATTCAACATCGTGTGCCTCTGTCTCTCCTGTACGAGATGCATCTCACCGCCGCTTTTCTTCCTGCTACATCTTTATCTAACGCTTGTCAGGCTTCAGCGTGGACCGCCTGCCGCCACAGCTCAATAGTTCTGTCAGGTTCACCCTCTTAATGTGGGAAGATGTCAGAGACTCCCAACACACACACACACACACACACACACACACACACACACACACACACACACTCACTCAGATAAGCTACATACATGTGCCACAAACTCACAATGATAACAAAGAGGATGTACTCCATGCACATTGTATTCTGACCGTAATCAGTACTTACTTACAATTTGCATGTGTTGTGTATTTGGGGAAGCTGTGGCTCAGGGGCTCGAGAATCTGTCCTCTGACCAGAGGGTCTGGTCCCAGGCTGCTGGCAAATAAAGTTTGGAATGGTTCTCCCTCGAACTCCATAGCATTGTGCTTGTGAGAATACTCGTGGAATACACCCGACGTGCTTTACGGAAGTACATTTGACATTTTATTTTCTCATAATATTTCTGTTTTCCTTTTTCTGAATAGGATTTTTTCAGGACCTCCGTCATTGTGAACACAAAAACAGTACGAAGAAACAGATACAGAATAACGTTAGACAATAAAAAGATTAAAGATTAAATCTCTAAAAATAGAAACGATTTATGAGAAATCCCCACAGAACTTTTGCCTCGCATTTGTGTGCGTCGGCTCCACTCCACTATACTTTTGCCCCGCTCAGCATTTCAAGGGGGCTGATGACCTCGTTGTTTGTCAGGTTCTTCTTTGTGAGCACCGGTGTCTGCTGGGGAAAGATTAGGCGATTAGAGAGACATCGCTCTGAGATTGGCCGGCCAGCCTCATCACATGAGACATGTTTAGAGCAAACAAATGCTCAGCTCAGCTGTGTCGAAACATCACCGGACCGCTTTGATCTCCTCACTCCTCACTCCTATCGGGGCTAAAAGAATCTCCCACTCATCTTCAGATGTCCGTCTCACAATCAAAGCCGTGTCAGATGTGGGGGCTTGTTTCTTGAGACTGCTCCAGCTCTTCTCACATTAATTACTTGACAACCCCTCAGAGCATCAGGAGGTTTCCGCCTGGCCTGCAGGTTTTCCATACTTACATCACTGACATGTAGCTGGCGCTTTGTTTTCGGAAAAAAAAAAAAAAAAATACATCATCATGATCTGAAGGTTGGTAACAAGAGGATTATTCTGAGCTTTGAAAAGTTGTATCTGTTCTCAACAGGCCTGTGATCTTGCAGTGTTTTAATGTTCCAGAGCACTGGCTCTCAGCTGGTCTGGCTTCAGGACCCACCATTATCCCTCCATGAGGGGCCGCGACCCAAATCAAGAAACATTTTAGCTTCCAAAGTTGATCTAATGACAAAAGGGTGCAGTTCCATTCTGAGATAGTGCAGAATGTCACAGTTTGCCATCACAATTAAACAAAATAAAATCGACCAGCAGGTGGCAATGGAGGCGTAACACAACGTGCCTATGTGCCCTTTGCAAAATGGCAGATGTCTATTAGCATTACAGGGCATCATTGCCACCTACTCTTAATGAGTGCGAATAGACGGCACTCCGATGCAAAAAAAAAAAAAAAAAATCCTCTTCAAAATAAGAGCACAGGATTTTTTTTTTGGTTACTTCTTTTCCCAGTCAAAGGCAATAAACCCGGCCCATGAACATTCTCTTCCTGATTATTGCTCAAAGCTGAGTGGAGGAGACAGTGCCAGGAGGACAGCTCTGTCGACTATGAGTCCATCATCTGTGACCTTCTTCAGGACACACAAGAAGATTTGCAAGGATCTCGATTTTAGTGTTAAGTGTATTTAGATTTCACTTTCTAGATTTACGCCTCTACTCCCATCCATATCTCCCTCTCATATTTGATCATAACAGATCTTATCAAAACTTTGCGCCTTGGATAAGGTGGATTTTTGATCGTGAAATGGCTGTTGGAACTGGACTGTTGGTGGAAATTTTAGAACGCGCTGAATGACTCAATAAAGACCCTTTACACAGGGGGTGTAAACGTTATCATTCAATTTGGCAGCACTAGCTCAACTGATGGACAGCAGTAGATGGAATCTACCCATTGTCACCCGAGTAATGTCCGTGGTTGTTCACCGCCCCTCAGGAGATCCCCGCGCTCATTTCCGACTGACAGTGTAATTTTCTCCGGTCTGCTCTAACACAGTTTGATAGAGTTAACCGGATAACTCTATCATGTATATCAGGTGTAGTGTTTGTGCATGCGTTTGTCCTCGGGCTTTCCATAGGAGGGAATCAAGCAGCGCTTTGAGCAGAGCCTGATCAGATTTACCGTCAGACAGAGCGAGAGAGAATATGACACGTGGGAAATCTAATGGAGCTGAACCCATCAACACAAGCGCTTGAATGTTATGCTAACAAACTGCAGACTCCAACAGTTTCACCAGTTCTCTGCAGCAACACTCTGGACTCGTATCGCGTTTATAAAAGTCATTCAAGTATTTGCATCTTTCATTTCAAAAATGGCTCAAACTGGAAGCTAAAATTCTATCTAACTGATGCTATGCAGCATCAGTTAGATATCCTGTAGACGTCATTAAGCACATACATGATACGTGTGCAACGATATGGCTGAATAAGAGTCCAATGAAATCAAACCAAAGCATTTTTCTGTGCAGGGCAAAACTCAAACCTGTAGTGATCGTCATCGGGATGAAAGCGGTGGCTTCGATGGGTTGAAGAACACAGACTTTTCTGCACTGAGACTTTTTTTTTGACAGATCAAGAAAGCTAGTGTACTGCATTATTTAATCACAAATGCCTGCTTGCACCCCCCCTCCCCAAATTTTAGACTCAGAGGGAATTCAGAAAGATTATTACAAATGCTGTTTCATTCCAAAAAGTTTTGATGTGTCTTTTAGCCGAACACTCAGAGATGAGCGGCAAAGAACCGACTCAAGCTTCCACCCAATTCTTGCCTATTTTTGTCCCGGTGTCTTTTGTTTTCTCTGAAGTCAGACTTAAAGGCTGTGTCCAGAGCTTTAGTCTCTTTGGCTACTGGATGGTGTAAGAGGTGCCCTTGTCAACGTTTGGGGGGGGGGTGCTCAGACCAGACCATAATGATCTGGCAGGAGTCCAAGACAACAGAGCACGTAAGGAGACACGGTTCGGCTACTGATACTGTTGGATAGAAGTGTGTCCTCTCGCTTTATCTCTGATAACAACACAAATGATCTGGAGCCACTCACCACCGCGAGAGCACTTTCTCCCTGCACATCAAGATAAAACATTCAGTGCCTCTGTTGGGCTTGATATTGGTTTTTCCTGGCTCGACAGAAACTGATGATTTAATGAGGCCGATAACTGATAACTGAAATAAGTGAAAATAAAGATCTTTAAAATAAATAATGTTGCAAACTCCAAGACCAAGACTATATATATATATATATGCAGACAGAGAGAAATACAGAAATAAAGTTTATCTTGGCCCATGAACCTGTTCAATCAAACTAAATCCTTCCCATTGCTTGATGACGTTGGTCATAGAACAAAGTGCTTTTGCCAAAAACCTGATGTGACTCCTTTCCTCCTTTATTTTTTTATGGGCCAGCTCATCCATTTTCCCCTTCGTATAAAAGCCATCTCCTCCTCTCCCCTCTCACGCTTCTTGTGATGACACGGGGTCATCGGAGGTCAGTGCGGCCTGCCCACAATTCAATTTCTCTTGACCCTGCAGGCCTGTCATCATTAAAGGTATTTAGAGTGTGCACGCAGGTTTGTCTTCTTCATTAGTCGACTCTTCAGCAAAGTGGACCAGGTCAATCCGACCAAGATTCTAAGTCGCGAAACATGACTCAACCACCGTCGTCCTTTAAGGGCTCCTGTTTAGTGGCCGAGTCTCGGCTCGTGACATTTCAATGAGGTTCGTAATCGAAACCATGATCCAAAAAAATAAAAAAAAGGTGTAACCTTTGTTTTTTTGAAAATAACTTTCGATCATGTTTAATTGCAAGGACCCCACACACACACACACAACCCCCACCCCCCCCCCCCGACTCCCCTCCTTCCTTCCCTCTTGAACACGGCACATTTACCTCACACATCTCTGACAAAGCCATAAGCTTGCCATAGCAGTGAAGATTCCTTATAGAGACCAATAAATAAATAAATGTGCGTGGTGCCTGTTGACTGCAGTGCCCCAAGGCACTTGTATTTTTACACTCTCTCACATACAAGCACTTTGAAGTAGTCACATCCCGTGTCACCGTAGTGTTCCATGCGTCTCCTATTTCTGTGGTCTTCGCCTCTGCCGTGTGCCGCGGCGTAGCCAGGGGATTTGCTGGCGGTATAGTATCTGATTGTTGTGAAGGTTTGGGCTAATCCAATAACAGGCCCCTGTTTGTAGACAAGGCACTGTTAAGTTGTCAGCGAGCCACGCTGCTTAAGAAAGAAGAAAGCCTGGAAGATGCCCGGGTGAGTCAGCAGTACATGCACAGAATAGCGCTCACAGAGAATTGAGGTGGTTAGATTAGACCGTGCGGAAGCTTGATTTGAAGTGAATGGCAGAATTTGAAATCATCTCAATTAGAAGCATCTGGAATCTGAGCTGTGGAAACATGATGCTGACGCGGCATCAGGAGGAAAACAGGACTGGAGCCCTCTCCAACACCTCATTTGCATTTTAATACATTATTTTCCTTGTTTGGATAATACAGTTTTAATTGTTGTCTGTTTAATTTGAAACACTCACATTGAACACTTATTAAATCTGCACTGTTTGTAAATCCCTGATGGAAAATATGATAAGAATTATAATGATAATTTACCATAACTCCTGGGGCCCGTGACATCCGCAAACACCTCATTTTAGATTTGAGAAATGAATTTGTCTGGCAAAAAATTACATTATGTTGTCTTGAGGCCCCAATTTTTAAATTATATTCTGAAACCCTGTATTTTCCACTATGTTATATGGGCGAACCTCATTTTAGATAAAGTAGGCAATTCCAGTTGTGATTCGTTTTGCTGAGCTGCTCAAAAACCCATCCAGGGTCCATTGGTTCTCTTGTCTTGTTGGTCCTTTGGCTTCTTCCACTTTCATTTCTGAGTGGTGACAAACAAAATGAGGAAGAGTATTGTCAGATGTACGATAATAATCGTACTTATACAATAATGTATACATGATAAAGAATTTAAAAATAGGCCAAATACACGATTGTTTCTGTGCACTCAAAAAATGTCAATTTACCAGAAGTCCCACACATCACCAGAAACTCATTCCTGCTCATACCCGGTCAGCTTGTTCTTGTTCTGCAAGCAGTGTGTAGTTCCCATGCTTTTATTTTGAAAGTTAAGAACGGAGGCAGTGGTTGTGTTTAAGTGTGGCAATGAAAAACAGTCGTTGTTTTATTCTAATGGCCGAGCCTCTGTGTTTATTAAGTAATTAAATAATTAAATTATTGCCGTTCCATGCACATAGAATAGCATTGTTTTTAAATGCACTTTCCTTGTTATTTTAGTGCGTACAATAGTTTGGGTCAATATACGATCATTTTAAAGTGACAGTATAATATTTCTGACCAGGACCCATCAAGTGTGCCTGGAAATGTAAAGCTGTCATCCTTAAGGTGTAAAACCTGGAGTCTGTCCATTGTTTGGACATGAAATGAAGAGTCTCTGTTCCATTGGTGTGGGAGTGTCCACCATTCTCCTCTTTTGCTTACTCTCAGCTTGACTGTTTTTACATAAATGGTCATTGCCAAATCATGCCATTTGTTTTCCATAATCTGCCAAATAATTATGAATTTCATGGTCGTCATCGGCTCCGTGTTGTCTCCTTTGTAAAATCAATCCCTCGTCACACACCCTATGCAGCCTCCTCTCCTTGAACGCCAGCATCACTCCCTTTGACCTCTCTCTGCCTTTTCTGTAAAACACACAGCACCGAGGTAGCAGTGGGAGCCTTGGGACTATTTTGTCTACAGAATAGCAGTTTATGCCATGTTCTTGCACTGAATTATTACACTTCAATAATTCTGACTGAGGTCCGTGAATAAGTCACCAGTGGGTTATTTGAGTGGCATGCAGAAGCTTTTCAATCCTTCCTTACTTGTTTGAGTGCATTTTTTACCTTTTGTATTTAGAGAATGCAAATCATTGAGACGTGAAGGCAGGATTATAAAACAAAATATTATATTGCGCAACAATGTGAAACAGCAAATTACTCATATTTACATTTGGCCCTCTGCCCATACCTTGTTTCTGTTTCATCAAAAATATTGCCTGGATTTGGCAGCCTGCTAACATCAGCTGGTGTGGTTTCCATTCCTGTCATCTCTCGCTCATGGAAAGGTTGAATGGAGATGTGAGGTCAGGGTTCTGTGACATTTAAACTTGCACAAAGGGAGATTTGAAGAGATGACATGTCTCTGGGGGGAAATTACAGGTGGATGTTGGTGTGGAAATGGTCTGATTAAGTGTTATGTGAAATGGGCTGCCGTGATGATGAGGCAGGTCGCTCGAGTGAGGTGAGCCGAGCATTGCGAGCTTAGATGAATCACTTTGAGTTCATGTCAATTCCGTCACGTGAGTGTCCTCTGTGTGAACAGGCCTGTTGGCTTTGCTCAGTTTACGTCAAATGGACTACGCTCATCAATAGTACATCAAGTTGAACACAGATCTGTCGCACCATTCAATCCGCCTGGAATTCATATCTGGAATAGATAGGATCATCTGCCCAATGATATAAGACATTACACTATTTACTGTGCTATACTATTTACTAAAGTATGCAACAATTCTATCTCCGTCATCGTCGGTGAGCCACTGGAAGTGTGTGGTGTTGCGTCTTATATTCTTATTCTTTGCCTTTTCCACAACAAAGACAATGTTCCTGCAAAAGAGTAGCTTGCAGTCTATGTTGTGCACACGCCGACTCCTTCTCGTGTTTTTGGGCAGGGGAGGAGATCAACTTTGGTGTGTTTGCTCACACCGACCCATTAATCCCGCATACTTTACCTTAGCCCACACATTTAGCCAAAGATAGTGTCTTTATATGTACTTATCTTTGCCTCCAAATGTAGAGTATGCTCATTATTTGTAATACATGCAGTAGAGCCTAAGGAATAAACAGAAACTGTTGACATGTTGTCTATGATATAGTTTAACACTGGTTTTACATCCACAGCACAAAATCAAGTGACTCATTTCATCGCTTTCCTTCCATTTAATGACTGCAGTAATGGCCTGTAGTTCAATAGTATGCGGCATGTGTAGCCAGCCACTGGACCTTTATTTACTTGTTTTATTTAGCATGATACAGTTACAGTTGGATGTCTGCTCAAACCAATTACCAAGGCAAGTTTGACCTTGGATGGGGAGATGACTTTAAACCCGATGCTTCCATCAACACATCCTCAACACGTCCATTGCTGAGACAGGAGGAGGAGGAGGAAGGACTTGCTGCAGTATTCTGCAGCAGTGCTCCATCAGCCAGGGCTTCACACTGGTAAGATGTATACCACTTTGAGTCCAAGGCGTATTACAGCCAGTTTCCAGTTTGCCAAAATGTCATTGTGAAGACTCTGAAAGCACGAGGTAAAAGACCGTCTGGTCCGACAAGACAAAAACGGAACCCTTTAGGCAGAAGTCCAAAAGCTTTGTCTGATGGTGAGCAGGCTCCCCGGTGGTGGCAGCATCAGGGAAGGGGAGACAGAACAGATGCAAAGGAGGGAGAAAAGCGGCCAAACACAAAAATATCTGTCCTTGAAGAAAAGAGAGTGGACGTGACCTGAGACTGGGGCGAACGTTAACCGTATAACACAGAACAGTGGCATGAAGCAGCCAAGACTGCACTGGAATGGCTCTGGGACGAGTCTGTCTGTCTGTCCTTGTGTGGTTCAGCCAAAAGCTTGGACTTAAACTCTGCATGTGGGACATCTGTATAGAGACCTGGAGACGGGATTTCACAGATGTTTCCTGTCATATCTGACAGAGTTTCATCGGGGTCTGTCGGGAGGAGGATGATAAACTGACATCCAGGTGTGCAGAACGAGAAAGAGACGTAACCAAGAGGACTCAACGCTGTTACTGCTGCTAAATCCGATTTTGAGTTTTTCTTAGTTTTAATTATCATTAAATGTTTTTCATTGCATCCACTGCATTAGAATACACAGACTTATAGATATATCGTGAGATATTATTGTGCCTGATTTATTCCAGATCCCTGGCCCTGAGATATTCACATAAAATTACTCTGATGTGTACCAGCACTCTTCCAGTTTTCCCCTAACCCATCAATCAAATAGTAAAATCAATCAAGTAAAATGTGAAAATAAATTACAAGGTGCATCACAATCTGCTCTTAATCCTTCGCAAATTGGAGAAGACAGACCACTTAATCACAGGGCAATCAATACAGCAGTTTTTGCATCATCCCGCTAGTTTCGAACAGACAAATGCAAAATAATAGAACAATTTCCCACCCGCGCAAATTAAGCGTAAGAGAGATGAGTGTAGTTCTAAAAGTATTGCAGGTGCAGTGCCAATTCAGCCCCCATTGTTACACTGACCAACACCCCTGTTGTTCAAAATGCAGTTTAATGATGTGTTTTCCTCAATGTTTACCCCCACGTCATTCACAAAAACTAGTCTCTGCCTCTCAGGCCTTGAAACAACAGCTCCAGCAAATCAGATTTCATGTCAGGCCCTTCACATTTCAACGGCAGACTGATTACCTCAGACTACACCCACCATAATCTACATTCATCAATGACAAGCAGGTCATTCAGGGCATGATTGGACCACCTGTATGGCTCTGCTTAGCTCTCCTCCCCTGGATATTATGATTTAATTTGGGCGCACTTTATTGTTACAAATTAAGCGGCCATGAGGTGAGTACTAATGAACAAACAGAGGGAAATGTATCTCTGCACACGACACACCGAAGACATTTATGGTACTGGTTGTTTGTCAGGCTTCTTGATTGTACTTTGACAAAACGGGTTCTGCTCGAGCCCAGTGTGTCATTATATTTTCCTTTCCTTTTTGTCGAAATCTATTCTCTGCATCAGCACTAGCATGACTAAAACCAAGATTAATTGCTTTCATATCTCTGGAGTTGGATCACAATCGCTGGCGCATCAACACACACACACACACACACACACAGGAGGAAACCGTCGTATTACTGCACACGTTTTTGCTCATGGTACATGGTGTACTAGATCAAAATGAATCTACATGGATCAAAATGAGGACGGTCTAATTGACAGTGAGCGTTCAACGCTTTGCCGCCGGCCCCTCTTAAGCAGGCGGGTCCTCTCCGTCAGAACCAAACATTTCTGAAGGACGGAGAAAAGAAATGTAAAAGATGAGGAGCCAGTCATCTGTCTGATGACTGCAAACAGTGAAGGGGAGCAAGAGTGTGTATGCGGCTGAGCATCAAAACAAACACTTGATGTTGCGCCCTAATGCTGTCTCTCCATGTGCGCGTGCATCCAAGTACACGGCTCACCGTGTTTATCATAGCCGCACGCAGATGATGCAGATCGGGGCTTGTTCTCGGCTTGAAAGAAACACGGGCTCTATTTGCATCTGACATTAAAGAGGAGAAGCGAGCGCGGCGGCTTATTACAAAGCCGACAGGAGGGGAAGCCGATGCATAATGCACCTCTGTGCACGGAGAAAAGCTGAGCGCTGAGGCGGCTGCCCAGCTCGCTCTTCTTACGGCATCAATTCTGCTTCCCCGATCATCTCTCTGTCTGACGGCTGCAATGAGCGGAGAGAGGCAGTGCGAGGGAGGGGAGGACTCGATGCAGGAGAAATCACGCTGCTGTTTGAATATGTAATCAGTTTGGCAGCTACAATGACTGAGCAACATCATCCGAGCGGTGGAGAGTGAGTGTTTCTCTTTCTGCGCGAGTGTGAGTGGGCGATACCGAGATCAGGAGCGAGGAAAGACACGGAAAAGACTGAGAGAGGGAGAGAGGGAAGGAGGTAGAGAACGAGTGCGCAGCTCTGAGGCGTTCCATCATCCACCAAACTCCTGCAGCTTCCCACTTCCCTCCTCCTCCTCCTCCTCCTCCTCCTCCTGGAGAAAGAGAGAGAATAGCAGAAAGAGGACGAGCTAGGAAGGAGGGAGAGAGGGAGAGAGAGAGAGAGAGAGAGAGAGAGAGAGAGAGAGAGAGAGAGAGAGAGAGAGAGAGAGAGAGAGAGAGAGAGAGAGGGAGGCAGCAACAGAGAGAGCGAGTCACGCTTACAAGCCAGTGGAGGAGAGACGTCAAGAGGAGGATCTACAAAGGGAGGGAAAAAAAATCCCTCTCTCTCTCTCTTCTGCTGCCTCTCTTCGTGCATCCTACGGGCAGCGAGGAGCGAGGAGGAGCGCAGAGGATCCGGCTGGCATATTTTCTACGCTGCTTGCCCGCGGTTTCTGTGGCTGCATCGCAGTGCGTGGAGCGCAGGGGGAGAGAGCCGCCGAGAGCCCGGTCTGTGACATCGCTCCGCAGCCGGCGAGCAGCACCGTAGAAGGGCCAGGATGCTTAACAACCTGACCGACACAGAGGAGGGGGACGGGGGAGCGCAAAGCCAGGGTGAGTGATGGGATGTGTCATGTAGTCACACACACACACACACACACACACACACACACACACACACACACGGTAGGTGGGTATTAACTGGAAGATTGACATGGCAATGCAGGATGCATACTGTATATCTACCCATGCAAATACTTTCAGGGTGATGTGGGAAATGCATTTCAAAATAGATGAGTGATTTTTGGTGCACAAAATCAGCCTAATGAAAGTGAGTGGGACCTGAGTGGATGTGTGTGTGTGTGTGTGTGTGTGTGTGTGTGTGTGTGTGTGTGTGTGTGTGTGTGTGTGTGTGTGTGTGTGTGTGTGTGTGTGTGTGTGTGTTTGTGTGTGTGTGTGTGTGTGTGTGTGTGAGCATTACAGCATCGTATGGTGGAAGGCCTGCCTGCCTCCTCTGCTGTTGCTCCTATACTGCAAGGCTGTTGTGACAGGAATAGTAATGGGCTCACTCCATACGATAGATGGTGAGCGTAAGGGCATTACAGCACACACACACACACACACACACACACACATACACATACACATACATACACACACACACACAGACACACACACACACACACACACATACACATACACATACACACACATACACACACACACACTGGTACAGACACACACTTTACATACACACTCACATGGATGTATTAACACACAATCGTGCACACGCAGTACAAAACATTTTCTGGTGCAGCTGCCGTGAGCTTCATCCATTCTTCATGGCAACGTAAATATTCCCACCACATATGGCACTCTGTGGACAGGCGGCATGTGTTCGCTCACACACATGCACAAACGCACACGGAAAAAATACTCACACGCAGCCACTCTCAATTACAGATACCATACCAGCGTTTGCCGCTAATCCCGTCGCCCCCAGCTGTCAAAATCAGCCCTCCAACCAATCCCCATCGCTCGGCTCGCTCCTCGGTCTCTGCAGGATTTCTGAGGAAAACCTGTAGGTCGCTAGTTTTCGCAGAGCCGTGATGCGAGGGCTCTCGTACTGGCTGTTCTGCGCAGAGCACGTACTTTTTTCAGGCCCGGGCGGAAATTGAACCTGTGCGAGTGACAAGCGCTGCACCCTTCGGGACGGCGTACAAGTCATGAGTGCAGGCAAAGTCTCAGGTAATTTAATTTTGATGCAGTCAGTGGTTGAAACAAGCGGAGGGAAATTCTCCGCTTGCTTGTGCATAAGCTGCAACCCAGTTTCGCCTCTGCAATGTGAAGGATTGTCCCTCTGCACACCAGCATCCATCTCTGTCCTCTAAAGCCAACCTCTCTCTTTCACTGCCCTGGTTTTTATTCTTTTTTTTTTTTCATTTTTCACTTTTCAGTTCTCTAGGCATTTTCTCCCACTCTTTAATGTCTCCTGTCCTGTGTTTTGCACAAATCTCCCTGTTGCTGTCAGTCCAGGGCTCTAAGGAATGCACCAGAGAGACGGGTTGCGGATGAGAGAACAGTCACCGTGCCGCCGCTTCTACCTGTTAGGGCTTAATGATAAAAATAGACCAGTGCTGGGAACATGAATATTTAACTTAATGCGGGCATCTTTTTTGTCTGTGTGTGTGTGTGTGTGGGGGGATTACAATGGGGGGGGGGGGGCGTTTTGGGGGGGGGGGGGGGGGATTACAATTGGAAGCATGAAGCCATTCATAAATGCAACAACTTGGAACCGTCAAGGGCAACTCACCAAGCCACAAAATCATCCATGGTTTAAAGGTGCATCCAAGTGTGTGGATCGGTGGTTTGAAGCTCACACTGCGAGTTTGTCTCATTTTACCCATTTCCCTGCTATGCAAGACTGTAAAATGCACTGAAACTTGCAAAACATGCAAGTCAGGCTAAAGATCACACAAGTAGCAAGATGGCGCCGTGCCAGTGGCCGCCTGTTGCAGTTGTGTTGCATAACCTAATTTTCCTCTGGAAATTAATCCTATTGTGCAGAAATAATGATGCACTATAGAATGTCTTTTAAAAGATGACAAAAACAGAAAGCGCAAAAACATCCATAGCTGTTTACCCACTAAAACCTGCAAGTCCAATGCACACGTAATGGCGGCATGCTGGTTAAATGCAGTGCAGTGGGTAAACCTTGCTCTCAGGGACCTCCTTTGAAGGTTTTCCATGTCCTATACGGTTGGTAGCTGATTTGATATCAGTGGGGGGCGGGGGGGGGGGGGGGGGGGGGGCACCCCAACAGAGGGGGGGGGGGGGGGGGGGGGGGGGGGGGGGGCGAACCGTACAGTCAATACATTGTCAGTTCATTTGTGCCATGTCAACGATGGGAGCGAGGCTAAGGGGCTTGTGCGTAATGGAGGGCAGCGGGTGAAGTTCTCCAACAAGGATGCTCTTATCGACTGGCGCTTGAGCCTGTGGGCATTAGTTTTCTTGGTTGGACGTCCGCCTCCCATGTGGTTGTTTGGCGGTTCGATTTGTGGGTCAAATTGTGAAGTCAGTAAAACACGGGTGGAACATGTTATCAGTATCAGTGGGCTGATCGTATCTCGTCCCATTGAAAACAAAAACCAGGTGTGAGCGGGTCTTAACAGTATTTTTTTGACCAGACCAAAAATGGCCTTTATGCGCACAAGCCCACCACACAAGAATCCCAGCCCCCCTGCCTCTTATGTGCTAAGATAGCAGCGCAACAATCTGGTTAACTCTGTTTAGTCATCATTGCTGCACAGGGCAGCGTCCGATTGGAAGGGCCCTCGCCTCTTCGCAGGAGGACTTGTCAGAGGCTGTCGCTGTCCGTGGTGCTGAAAGCTGCCCCCCCATCCTCCTTGACTCCAGGAGCCCAGGCTGCCTCGCACTGTCCAAGGTGCTGATTTATAGCCTTCATTACACGGCTGGGTTATAGCCTGGGAGAGGACAGCACAGGGATTTACATACTGCATCGGGGAGGTGTGTGTGTGTGTGTGTGTGTGTGTGTGTGTGTGTGCGTGTTTGTTTGTAGCTGCGGATTTTTCCGTCGCACACCTGATAAAACATGCAGAGATGAAAGGAATAATTCTCTGGGAAATTAAGACAAAAAACGTCGTAAGCAAAATAAGGAAGCGTGTGCATGTTCATTCTCGGGCCATATTTACATATTCATAAGTTGCCACCAAATTGTTAATTACCCGCACATATTTTTTTCCCCTCTTTCGAGCAGTGGAGAATTCGAGTGCCGGCAGTGCGAGGGGGTGAGATGCAATCAGGAGTTGAAGGGAAGGTGAAGTTTCAGTGATCCATTTGCAGCACAGAGAGGCTGTAATGGCAGAGCATGTCTCCATTTCTGAGGCACAAGAGGGAAGCTGTTACTGTCTGAAAGATGGAGTGATGCACAGAGAGACGGCTGGTGAGAAGGAGAAGAGGGTTCAAGAGCTGTTCATTTCCTTCCTGGCAGGGGAAGACTGGTGTTGTGCTGCGGTTTTCGGGTTGTTTATTTTTGCTTTTTGGTGTTTAAGTGTGCCATATACCCGTTTTAATATTTCTAAATGCTGGCAAATAACGATCTCTTGGTTATTGCGTCCAGACTCTGCAGCTTTGCTGTCAGACATATGCGGTGAAGCAGAACGTTCACATGCTTACGACAGCCAAAAATAATATTGAGAGATCTGTTGTAGATAGAGAAGACAGTTTTAGGCAAATGAGAAGAGAAGTAGAAGGCAGGACATGACAGAGAGTACAGTGTTGTTCATCGTTGTTGTTTTGCTGTCAACCTTCCTCTGTGTTGTCGGCCCCTATCACCAGAAGCTCACAGATCTCATTGCTTTTCCATGTTTGCTCGCCTCTTCCAAAAAGTATTTGCTTTATTTCTTTAGCTATATTTAATCCACCCTGATGTCACATGTTGTTTGCAGGTTGCACGGTGATTGTCATGGCATGGCTGTACCAATGGGCTCAAATCTTGAGGCGGATCTCTTGCCCCATTCACACTTGGGCAATACTTGGGTAGAGCAGGGAAGTCAAGGGATGTCTGAAAGCAGCAACGGTTTCTTACAGATCTGCATTCTGGCCAAAACATCGAGAGAGCCCAAAAATATGCTCGTCATATTCGTGGTCTTCCTTGTTCCTGAAATCTCTGAAGTGGCAAGAAGTCTCCATGCAGTGATACGTCCTTGTTAGGGAGCAAAAGTGATTTAGTGCTACTCCTCCAAATGTTTCTTCCTGTCTGCATCTTTTCATTTTCCTGTACAGACACTCATTAGTCAGTCCAATTTATTTATTTGCTCTCGTTCCATGATTGAGTGGTTTTCACTCTGTAAGCATAATTGCACAAGCATAAATATTGCTGTAAAATTCTGTATGAGAGTATCATTAACAAAGGAAGACATTTATTATTACTATAGTACCAACAGCTGACAAGATCAAACAAGAATCATGGATTTCAAAAATGCTTGGGGTCAGTTAAATCTCTTTTGCAGGTAAGGGTCATTTCAATGCCATTCACTTCAAGCGATAAGCACCATTGTATAAGGATGTCGATGTAAAAGATTAATTGAAACTTTCATAGCGACACCACAATATTAAAAGTCGAGGTGTATTCAAACATTCTATTTCACATCAGTGCCCGACCTGGCATTTTCAGCAGTAATGGAGGCATCTCCCGATCCTGGTGCCGAAACATCTGTGGTGAACATTCTAACGTGAATGGATGCTTTTCACTCACCTCACCCCAGCTGCCGCCACATTCAGATGTAATCAGCCTCCATGCACCCATGGGGGGATTTACTGTGCTCCTTGTTTATGTATTCATAAGTGGATTTTATACAGGAGGAAGCCACCTGAGGGCAATGACCTCGTTGTGACTGCAGTTCTGCAGGTACATGCGATGAATGGGAACTATTTCTGTCATTCATGATATGCAGTGCAATTGAGTTAGGAATTATTGATGCTCTAGCCACATCTGCATCAACAGTATTGCAAATCCATGAAGCTGGAGTCATTAGTTGAGTAATAATGTGTAAACTGTGTAAAGGTTGATCAATATCTATCGTTTTAAATGACTGTTGAATCATTCAAGACATTTTCAACATTCAGATTTTTTGATTTTATTTATTTCTTCATTGAATTCAAACTGATGATCAAACGACCAACCAGATCCACACAGATTAGAGTTTAATTGGATTTTTCCTTCTATACTTAAAGGTGCAGTTTGTATGATTTTGGTCATTTTTGTCACTTCTAAAAATATTACAAAATAATTGACATTTTCATGAATTTATAATCAGTCATTTATAATCAATTTTTTTTTCTCCATTTACCTTAAATGAGCCCTTTAATGTATATTTACATGACGAGCGGGTCCACTCTACGAGGGCCGCCGTGTTTTTACAGTAGCCCAAAGTGGACATACTCATTTTACCGACAACTGAAGTTGACCACAGGTTCTCCTGCATGTTCAGAAGAGTGAGGGTGAGGTGATGGAACTTCCCCACTAGATGTCACCAAATCTTACACACTGCACTTTTACATTTTATCAGCAAAACAGTTATTGCTTAAAATTGATTATCGTTTTCCATTCATCCATTCACACCTCTGTGCACCTGCTCCTCCATCCATCCATCCATCCGTCCAGAATCCCTCCACCCAGTCCACACTCGTGGTCTGAGCCGTGAATAGGGTCGTAATGTAGTTACAGTATGGCTGACTGCATAATACTGCAAAATGCTCCCCGGGGCCCTCTCCGAGGGAGGCAGTTGTTGTGCATGCTCAACGTCATTATTCTCTGTCTACCCGCTCTGCAACTTATCTACTGTGAACAGAGGAAGAGAGAGAGAGAAAGGGAGAGAGAGGCAAGAAATGCGCAGTAAGTGAGAGAGATTGCTTGCTAATACAGAACCACAGGCACTTGTTACACAGAAAGGTACAGTGGCTCACTGGCCGAACACACACACACACAGAAAAAAAGAATTCAGCATTTTCAGTAGCATAGTGCTCAAATGTATCATCCGCACATGAGTAGAGGGACACACAAGCCTGTTGTTGCAGGCATTATGGAATTGTACGGAGTCGATTCTGCCCTTTATTGCCATGTCAACAGAGTATGTGGCAGGAAGGAGGAAGGAGCTGCCTGCCAATCCTCACTGCAGACTCCAGTGTCTTTTGACATATTCAGAAAAAAGTAAAATGATCATTGGCGTGTTAATAATATACAGTGACGGTCGTAACATCATATGAAAGATATATTGCTGAATGGAGATATCGATAGAGGATGTGTAAAATACCACATGTTCACCACTAGAGTGAATCAAGAGCCACTGTGGTGTTCAGTCTGAGTGTATCACCCCCGCAGACCTGAACATCACTTCCTGTTCCTGTTTGAAAGTTTTTTGTTATGGAAAGCCAAAAAATGGATCGTTTGTGGAGTAGTAGAATAGTTGCGTGGACATTTGGCATTTAAAGATTCACTTTTATTCAAGGAAGTACTGCGATCATGCCAGGAACCACAGTGCCGCTAACCTGCAGGACACACAGCCGCTGTGGACGAATTATAACTGATTTGGTGGCACAGCGATAATAGTATTAGATGAGGGTCTGTTTCACAAAGTTATTTGTGACTTGACGTGTGTTTTCCACCGGTTAAACAAAACAGTTTAAAGTAGAGAAAATATGAGTCGAATTGAGCCTGTCTGGAGGATTTACATTTCAGCGCGATGCTGTTTAACTGAGACAAAATTCAAAATCGTACCTTTAGAAGACAAGACTCTGTATTGCGTACAATGCTATTGACCATTTCAGTACAGTCTATTGTTGTGGCTGCTGCTTCATTTCCTTCTCTCCCGTTCTTTTGACTTGCCTAACTCAATTAATCGCACAATGCAGCGCATGAAATCACCCACAGCTTGTTTTTCTTTAGACAAAAGTCCAAATATAGATCGCAATTATATACCACCTAATTGAATTCATCAGAGGTAGGTATTAATGGAACCTGGTACAATGGCTTACATGAGAACGGGGCAGATGAATGGGTTTTTCTGATAATGAGAGTATAAGTAGTGGGTGTCCAGATATAAATGGTGGCGATTCATTCTTTGGTTTGTCAATTAAAAGGCAGCCGAGCACATTGGATGGTGAATGGCTCGCCTTCCCCAAAGCTCGCTGTTGACTCATCATGCTCTCATTTACGGATAAAAGACGGGGCTCATGCACAAATACACATGCACAGACACGCCGATGCTAAGGGACCACCATTAGTCATACATGTTTCCCTTGAATAGCCATTTTCCGTCCCTTTCGCACGCATCCTGTGCCGTGTTGATATACGTATATTTGAAATCTGAGCCATCACAAAACGCCATAATGTAAATTCATTTGTTGTCGTTTAACAGCAGCATTTTCAGCTTCAAATCCTGGAAGGAAGACACAGGCTCTGAGGTGTTTTGAGGGGAAAGATTTCAAAACGGATGAACAGTCTCTGGGATTGATGGCAGGTTTTATGGAGGGGAAGACGAGGTCAGTGGACGTGACAGAAAGATGAATCATGCTGAACCAAACCCGAGTCTTGTCTTAGCCCATCCTCCTTTTAGGAAAAACCTTTTCTTCACTGTTTGAGGTTTTGCTATCACCATAAGTTATGTTCAAAATATTTGATATGATATTTGAAAAGACAATTACTGACGGGCTAAATGATTTGGCGAATAGGAAATGTTTCTGTAATGTGAGTCTGCTGTCATGTCAATAGTTTTGCTTTCTATGCAAATTAGTCTTCTACTTACTCTATTGACAAAGAAAATCTTAGATTCATGTACTGTTGAATCAAGGATCTGGTCCTTGAAAGAAAATTGTTTTTTATTCCAGTCTGTAATTTATGATTTTAAAGGGACAGTATGTCGGATTCAGTAACATCTATACCTGAAGCACTTGAAGCTGAATACTTTTTTTTAATTTGAATTTGTATTCATACGGTATTGAAGGGAAGGTAGTTTGTCCCCTCTGAGTTACTGTAAAAAAATGATGGTACAACATGGTGGCCTCCATGGTGAGGGACCATCCCCCTCCACGCTAAGGGACCACCCCCAGTATAAAGATAAAGTGTTCCTTCTAGGGTAATAAATTAATATTCAGGAGATTATACTGTCTGTTATTGATTCACTGTCAAAATTAAAACAGTTTATAATGATGACAATGATGATACGCAAAAGACCTTGAAATGACCTCTGCGATTTATAATGATTCCTTAAATACTTGGCTTTCATTTACATTGATGATCTGATTTTTATTATTCAATTAATTACATTTTTTATCATCTTTTCTTAACCAATCCGGCTTTGTATTTATTTATTCGTTTTTCCCTCGTAAATAAATAACTGTCTGCCAACATTTTCTAAATCTTCCCTAGTCACACAGGGCTTTTAGTTAAATGGTTTCATCAAATGCCTTTTTTTTCTCAAGGTCACAGTTTGACCTTGACAGTTTCCCAATAAAACCAAAAAAAAGAGAAGACAGAAATATATGCTTGAGTTTAAAGGCAATTATACTTATTGGATTATCTCCATTTTCGGATGATTTTTTTTTCATTTAATGAAAACCATGTTTGCGATGGCCGCAAGGCATTCTGGGAAACGTAGGCAATCATCAGAAGATGAGCAAGAGCTGCAAGCCAAAAGTAGATCACAGCTACACACCACTCTTTTGCATTAATCCCATAACGCAACTTCATTAAATACTGTTGCCTTAACACTTCATCTGCAGGATGAGCTTTGCCTTTGATGCTTTAAAAGATGTGTGTGTGCAGGTGCACCGCTTTCATCACATCTACAGATAAACTACATCAAACGTTGACAGCCCACGCCCCACATCAGTGCGGGAGCAGCATGTCCTCGCTCTCCTCCTGTTTCCTTATTGAAGAGACCCAAGTCCTTGATGAGTCTCTCAATTTCCACCAATCTGATGTTACCGCCAGCTGAGCCGCTCCGGGAGATGGAGCCATAATGAAAATCCACGTATTGATTTGTTCTCACTCATGCACGTATTGGCTGTGATTTAGGAGCTGTGCGGTTGACATGATCGTCAGAGCCTGTGATGCCCACTCGGCTGAGTGGCATCAGTCACTGTATTGAAACTTGTGTGTGTGTGTGTGTGTGTGTGTGTGTGTGTGTGTGTGTGTGTGTTTCAGAGGCTGGGCTTGCTCCCATTTTTATCAAGCTGTTTTCATTTGGCTCCTGCGAGAAAAATAACCATGTAGGTAATGTGGATTGCCATGGTTACAGTCTGGGCTGCTGGAAATCATCCATATATTTACGCAGTTTGAAACCTTTACTCTGAGGTTACACATGGCAAACAGTAGCTGCACAAATTGCCGTTCCCCACCCGTTCCAACGGTTTTTCACGAATAAATCCGCCTCTGTGGTCCCGTCTCTTTTATGCAGAATCTACAGTATTTCGGAGAGGGGGGGGGGGACGACTCTCCCTGTTGACATGGATCATTAGTATTTCATAACGCACAGAGAAAAAGAGAAGTCACGTTTCTCTCGTTTCTCCCTCGCACGTTGCCTCGGCGTCACGGCACACTCCGCCTCTCCGAGGAAGGCCAAACAATTCTTTCAGCTCCATCATTAATTGCCTGCGTAACCAGCAGCCGACGGAGTTCCTTTCTCTTTCATCTTAAAGTGAAGTTATTATACAATACGGGATCAGCGTCACGTGTCTGCTCGGCCCTGGGCATGTGCGTGTGAGACTGTGACTCTCGTGCATACATGTGTGATGTCTTCCAATGCACAGTTTATGGATGTTGATGATAGCAGAGGAATATTTGTGAGGATTCATGACTCAAACTGTGTCCACGCAAGGTCAGGTACACATACACATTATTTTTGGTGAATGTATAATATTCTTTTTATAATGCACCCACACCTGTTTTATTAATCCACGCAGAACTCAAGTGCAAATGCACAATACTTTGGCCTGCTCGAAAGCTCACTTGGAAAAGTGCATGTTTCTATTGTTATGCTTCAAAATACCAGTACTTACCCATTTTCAGAGCCCATTCCCGGACTTGTCCCTGCAAACCATCATGAATATGTTTGCGTCACTTCGTGTAGAAATAAGGCTGCAACCAGCATAAAGCATTTCCTTTTTAAACAGGCAGCTTCAAATGGCCATTTCATCAATATTTCAAATTTGAGGGAAAACCCAAATGATCACCTGAAGATACATTTTGGACACAAGTCATCCCTCTCACAAATATTTAAAATCATTGTTGAAATTCAAAAACAACAAATAGAAGGAACTTGGCAGTAATCCATCTGGTTATATATGAAATATCTCCACATTGTTCCGCTTGCAGCTGAACCTAGTCATACTCTGCACATGTGAGGTGCACCTTCTCACCACGCATTCAACTTTTATGAGTAAGCACTGGAAAGGTATACTTTTGCATGCATTCCTTTTGCAGCTGCTGACTGAGTCAGCCAGCAGCAGTGGAGAAACTCGATATTGTACGTGTTAGGAGAAGACATTAGGGATGTTGCTCTGTGGATGCTTAGTGGAAACTCCTGTGTGTGTGTGTGTGTGTGTTGTGTGTATTTGTGTTTGTGCGTTGGAGGACCCAGTGTTGTGGGGTGGCTGTATCTGTAAAACAGAAAGCGGCTTAATTGGTGAATATGAGTGGGCAGAGAGATTGCAAGGCAACTGTGAAGCCAGTGGTGGCGTCTGTAGAATCAAGAAATGGCGCCTGGCCGCTTTGGATGAAAATCAAACAAACAGTCTAGTAATTGGACAGTGGGGGGGGGTGAGGTGCACAGAGGGGGTTCAATTCCTCTCAGTCTGCTTCATCACTGGGACTCATGGAACTCCAGTGGACTCCACACACACACACACACACACACACACACACACAAAGAGAGTACAGTATTTTGGATGCACAGGAATTGGAGGAACTGTGTCGTAATAAGGAATGAGGCAACTCTTGGAGGCACATGGAAATACAGGAATACCCAGGTAGGAAGATTTAAATGGAATTCAATTGGTTTTCTTTATCAGTGAAATGAGTGAAACATCTTGTCAAGGATAGTAGAATTACACTATAAATAACAGCATTCATTCATTGTAAAATTTAAAGGTGCAGTGTGTAGGATTTACTAGCACCTGATTGGTAAAGGTACTTGTTGCTGGTACCTTCCTTATTGGTCCAAGCACAGGATTTATTTGAACCTTTAGTTAAAATTTAAAGTTTCTCATACGGTACTGTAAATATGATATAAAGAGGGCTCATCCTAGGGTTATGACTGTAATATGTCATACATTCTGATGCTAATACACTCGCAAATACATTAGCTTAATTATTGTATTGTAAATCATAACATTTGTAAAATGTGAAACTTTAAATGTAAGATTTAGATGTTCTAAATTGGTGTACATGTATGGCACAAATTATGTCTTTACTTTTTCTAAACACTGGTGCAAAGTAAATGACTGTATATATTAATGTATTTTAGCTTGATTCCTATTTCCCACTGTTATCAAAGTTGAGAACGATGTCTCCACCAATGGAAAATTAACATCGCTGCCTAATTACCTGCTGTCCAGATGCCATTCGCCTATAAAGGCTGACCATTATGCATTTCCTCCATTTGTGTGATTGACCACACTAAAGCCCAATGGTCCGTTGGTAAATTTGGCTTCAACTGTGAAACGGCCACCACCGGTGATGAAGTGTAAGCAATCGCCGTCTTCCAGCTTGCCAGTTCGTTAGCTCTTAGTCGTTAGGGTGCTGGACATCATTAGAGGAAATTAAGCTTTTTTTGTGTTGATGGTTTGGCAGAGGTTTAGTGGTGGGTGTGAGTAGAGGGAATAATTAAACGTGTTTTCTAGAGCTCATAATGCAAAGAACAGTGGGGAGCCTTGGCAACTATTTTATCATCAGCCTCACAATTTGCTTTTTAACACCTCCACAGCCGGTTAGCATGACCCTGAAACTAAAATAATCCATCTATTTATACAGTATATCGTCTTTGTCTAATTTGTACTTAACCTGTGCTCAAACAAACATTTATATTAGTAAATAACACACCATCCCATCCTGACATCTCCCCTGCCCACATTGCCTGTGTGAAGTGATAGATAAATGTACAGGGACATTGGGGCCATTATAACTGTGACACACAGGCACAGCAACACTATAATTTTCAATGGCGAAGCTATCAGTAGAGCAATTTGAGAAAATAGGCATTAATTGTAGAGAGAGAGAATCTCCTCCTTATCCCCTGTTTTTGCGTGAGCGCGCTGTGGACAGCTAATTCTATATTATAACAGCAATCAGAGTGTTTTATCATGTTAAAGGTGTGGAGGAGACTATAATAGGCTTTAAAAACACTGTTTATCCTATTAGTTGACATCCTATTTACATACTGGTAGCCATCAATCAATAAAGATGTAGGGGGAGGGAAGGGGCAAAACGCCAATGCTACAATAAATATGACCATTATTTCCATTTACATTGAGACTTTTGATAATTGACACGTCTCCTTTCTGAACTGACCCGCCTCCCTGGTCGTACTCCATTCCACTCTAGCGGCACATTGTTGGAGTTGGAGTTGCAGCAGAGAAGACAGAAGTTAGTGAGTCATGGATGATACTGTCAGGGTCCTCACACACACCCTTGTCCTTCTGTCTTAGTGGGGACACATAATGTCATGATGGATTCCACAGCCCATTACTCTAACCCTAACCCTAACCCTAACCATTCCCAGAATTGCTTAACCCTGACCTAGCCCTTATTATGACCCTAACCCTATTAGCAAGTCACCGCACAGCATATTAAAAAAGTAGGTCCTGACAAAAAGTACCCGCTCTGTAGAGATCTATGGTCAAAATGCGGTCCTCAAAAACACACGCACACACACACACACATACACACGCAGTAGTTAAATACCAGCAGCTCAGTGTGACACATCTGATTTAACTCCATTAAATAATTGACAGTACTTATAGCCACTCACATTCATATTTCAGGTGCATCTGTAAATATTTTACATAATTTTATTTCCCACTCTCTCAGGCGGCAATCAAACCCAGAAGCTCATCACTCATACACACATGGCCCAGCCCCATCCTTGCCGCGGCCACTCCACACCGTCTTATTCAATCATTGCCTCTTAGACCAACACTTAAACACGGCCGGGCTAAGTGGACGTATAGATGTAAAGTATAATCTTAGAATCAAATATTTATGTCTTGCGGTATGAATTTCATGCACCACTCCCCCGAGTATAGTGTCGCCTTTGGCTAGGCCGACCACTTAGCTCGCAGTGCTGCAACACCTCTCTGTGATGCTCTTTCAGTCTCTCGCTATCTGTCTATCTGTCTCTCTCGTCCTCTTTGACAACAGCTCAGTTGACATGTCTGCGTATCTCCCGGCCAGGCGTGCGTCTGCCGCCGATACGCCCTAAAGGAACGGTATTTCTCATTTCGCCGCGGCCTCAAAAGAGCCTATCGGCGTTCTCAGCAAATAGAAATATAGTACACCGTCTGTCTGCAGGCGACAGAGAGACGCGCTGCTCGGCCCTTGTGCTGTCTCGGTGCTCAATAGCAGCCCATTTAGCCGTTGTCACGCTGAAAATGGAGCAATGTAAGTGCAGAACTCTGAGATTGCAGCGTCTGCCGCAGAGTAAATACAGAGGATTTCTTGAGGCACTTTGATGTTTAATGTTTAGCAAGCAGGATTAGAGGGTATTCAGTCTCTGTGGATTTACTATTTACATTCGCTTTATTAATTTTTGGTTACTTGACAAGGTGATAGTTCCCTCTCTAGGCCTGAGATTTACAGCGATTGACGCCTGAATCTGTCATAGTATTTTTAGGCAACGTGTCTTTAAAACTGCACAAATGAGGATGGATGAAATGACTGGAATGCGCTGTGGAGAAGCTCACATTCATATGGGATCGGAAAATCTCTTTTTGGTTGTTTCGACTCAATGTTTTAGTTTCGATGGTAGATTTCCAAGTGATTGATAAGGTTCATTTTCAAATGACACGAGCAGATGGACAATTTCAAAATCTCGCAAACATAGCAACAATGGATAGGCATAGAGCAGATCAGAGACAAATATTGTTCTCTGAAGTTGCTGAAATTTGAAATTTCAGTAGTCTCAACCCCATGGTACATCAAGAGAACAGTACGAAACAAAATGCAAAAACGTTTTACTGAGGAACCAAACTGGTGGAAACCAATCTAATCCCTTTTCCACCCTATTGCATTATGCAGAATTGTCCTTGGACAATAGTCTAAACCCAGAATACCCACAATATCTGCTTGCTATCCCAGCTGTTGGACAAAGATGCCCTATGCAAACATGTGATGGCTGACATATACTGTAAAAGCCACAAACAAAGCTCTTTAAAGCACTGTTTAATATTTGCCTGCACTGACCAGACGCAAAGAAACATAAATCCAGATGAATGAAAAAACTCTAAAGCATCAAAAGTTGCTAAAGAAGATTAGTTAGCATTCGCTGCTGTCTAGCTGAAATACAAATCCAACCAACCCACACCCATTCATACTTTACGTGATTTTTGAGATGGCACCTGCAGCAGGAATCAAAAGTGCTATCAAAAAAATATGACGATGTTTATTGGATCTTTGTTCTGACTCATCCGTGCCGGCCGGAGAGATATTTGATTAAACCTCGAGCTAAATTGATTCTGTGAGCATAACAATGTAACAGGAATCATCTGTGTGTCCTGATGCTCAACAGCCCTCTTGATGGCCAGTAAGATATTGCACCTCGCATTCCATCACCCTGTTGGTTGTTTGTAGCTTATTTTTAACTCCATTCAAACATAACAGCTCTCTCGCCTGACAGTGTTTCACTGGAGAGGGATTTGGATGGATGCTGTATTTCCCTGTCAATGTTCCTGCTGCACTATTCATCACTTCTACCCACAGAATGACTCCATTTATTCATATGTCATATGGCCTTTATGGTCTTTATTATTCAATAATGCATCTAAAGACTTCTGCTAAGAGACATAAAAGCCCCCGAGCTTCCGAAAATAGAGGCCTGTAGGCTCTCCCATTTTGTCCAATAATTCATAATCCATCCGCTGAAACTTTTAGCTCCTTATATTCTCTGCATACTTAAAACTGAAAGCTTTCACCAGTGGTGTGTTTTTCATTTTTCAACGGCTGTCAAGTCCGGCCTCTGCCCCTTTGCAGATCAGTCCCTGGTCACCATGCTCCACGTCTGTCTCCCAAGAAAGAGGTTTCTACATGTATGCTCGAGTCTCTGACTGTGAGAGGTTTCCATGACCTCCATTCCATAATCCCTGGACCTCTACTTACACACTGCTGATCCCTCATTTGCCATCTATTGTATCGTCTTCTTCCTTTCCCACCCCGTCATCTTCGTCCACGATGTCTAGATTATTAAATCCAACACGTCCTAATCCCCTCATCCTCCTATTCCGCAGCTGCCTCCCAGATTTGTCATCAGACCGCTAGTTTTTTTTAGCTTAGCGCAGCCCGTAGCCGTGGCTCTCACAGCTGGGCCTGTAGCCTTCAGACCTGTGTGCTGCCCAGTCAGCTATGAATTACTGTAGTTTGAGTGATTTTTCCGTGCCTAATTTTGATGCAGTGCAAACCAAAAAGATCACTTGTTCATCCTTGTGAGATTGTTTTGTGCTCCGTTTACTCAGAAACAAGGCTCCAATCCTGTCTTTAACATTTTTTCTCGCTTTATCCTTGTTTTGTTTTTTTAAACATGTTTCATCATTCTCCGTGTCCCTCGCGAGGTTCAGCCTCCTCGTGGACACGATCGCTGCAGCTCGTCACACATTCGCGTAATTTCATTATCGTCGGTGGTGCACGGGGAGGGAGAGAGCGAGGAAGCCTTTGAAATCAAGGAGGCGCAATGTGCAGGGAGGAAGAAACAGAGGGGACTCGTGGGATGGGGGGCCACTGCCATCGCTGCTCAAGCACATCAAAGGATTCCTCAACAGATGTGTCTAAACAAGATGGCTGCCAGGTCAGCTTAGTCAATTACCTTGGTAATAAGAACAGGTTGATGTGTACGCGGCCTGCTCGGGTCTTTGCCCTGCTTTGTTGTTTTGGGTTTTTTTGGTTTTCTTATTCAGCCAACACTTGTTTTCCTCTTGATCTATGAACTCACTCTGAGCTTTTTAAATCAGTGTGAAGCTTTTTATTTGTAAGGGTCGAGCAATCCTTTGATCCCATCGAAAGTAGCGAGTGTGTGATGTGCGAGGCCTTTGCCCCACGTTTTCACTCAACTGACAAATGGAGCGAAAAAGCAAATAAAAAAAAAAAACTGCCAATGGCTTTGTTATTGTCCCTCTATGGCAGCTGTCACCCTCTGTTTCAGATCAGGAAGCAATGGGGAAAGATAATTTGTGTTTTCTATGTGGTGGGCCTGAAGGCCTGACAAGCATAATGCAACATGGATGACCAAACCATGTCTGACTGAATGAGGCCAACAGATTCATATTTGGGATCTTGGCGCAGGAGGCTATACGTTAATACCTTGCTAACTTGTGCGTTAGCGAGCGTTTTTCTTTTTGAAATGGTAAATGGTAATGGTCTGTATTTATATAGCCTTATTAAAAGGTACAGTGTGTAAGATTTGGTGACATCTAAAGGTGAAGTTGCATTTTGTATCCTTTACCTCACCCTTCCCATCCAAGCATGCAGGAGAAACTATGGTAGCCCTGAGTTGTCATTCAAGCTCGAAGGATGCTCAGTACATGCAATATGGGATATTGTAAAAGCATGGCTGCCCCAATAGGGAGGACCCCCTCCTGATGTAAATGTACATTAAAGGGCTCATTTAAGGGTAATGTAAAAAGCAAGTCATACGTTGAGGTGATTATACATTCATGAAAATGTCTCTATATAATCGTTTGCAATACTATTTCAACAAATAGAAGTGACAAAAAAGTGTTGAATTTACAGTTCACCCAGTCACTTAAGGATTCATACTGTGCATGTATTTACAGCACTTTGTATCTGTAATGGGAAAATGTGGGGTCCAGTGTCTTGCCCAAGGACACCTCAGCATACGGAATAGTGGGAGGCGGGAATCGTACCCCCTGACCCTCTGGTCAGAGGACAGCTCCTCTAACCCCCTGAGCCACAGCTGCCCTGACAGCACCAGACCATAACGTTACACAGCTTTGCTGCTTATGTGACTTCCTGTTTATTTACAAGTACATTTGGATGCAGATGGCATCAAACAAAACAATATGCAAACATCTCTGCAGCCCCCAGGGCTACTGAATGTAAATGTTTGACTTCTTCTGGGCCCCACCATCACCTAAGACCCACTTTACAAACAACAGCCTCTCGGAGCCAGGTGCACGCAGGATCTTTTTTATCCCAAGAACAAACTACTATCTTTATCCATCCTACAGGTGCGTCTTGCCGCAGTGAGAGTATTTATTTATTTATTAATTTTTTTATTTTCAAAAGTTGACTGCTGCTGCTGTTGTAGCGACCAGCATTCCTCCCGGCTCCATTATTCAACAACGGCAGCAGTTGCCTGTAGGAATGATATCAGCAGCAACATTGTGTCACGCATACAAATGGGGAGGTTAGCACGTGATCCATCCCGGACCATGTCGTGCTCTCCGGCTCCGGCAAACAAGAAAAATATCGCAGCGGGATGAAACCACTCCCCCTTGCCTTCTTGTGGGTGAATGTGAGATGTCAGCTCAGTCAGACGGACAGTGTATTTGACGTGTTATCGGTTCACCGCGAGCATAAGGAAACTGCTAAGATGGCCAAGCAGCGGCTCGGCTCTTATTTTCTGGGACGAGAGAGAGAGAGAGAGAGAGAGAGAGAGGGAGAGAAAGAGAAAGGGACCGCATGCAACTCCAGCCTTTATCCTCAGCTGCATGGCTAGTTGCTATAGCAACATGACTTTGCATTCCTTTTCCCCTGGCTTTTTTGATCAATTCTTTCTTTTTTGCTCTCCTCCGTCAGATCTCCCCCTTGTCCTCAAATGCCTCACCTTTGCGATGGACTTACTGGAGAGGAATGCCGTCGCGTGTGTGCTCTCTTCTAATACCTCTAACGGTGGTTAATACACTGCGACTGTCATAACGGCGTGCTCATCTTCACAGATAGCGATGCCCGTTGCTAAGGTGCAGCGCAGCGCGGGGATCCCGACGGTGATATAAGACCCACAATGTGCTACACCATCATTATCTCTCCGCTGATGCCGACTAAAACACTCCCTTTAATTTAGAGAACACTGTGAGGCTACGCTACTCCTACAAAGCCACACTTACCCTGAGCTAATGATTCATCCGGAGCCAAAGGACTGCGTGTGTGTGTAAACGACAGTCCATCATTGCTTTCCACACGTGTCCTACAGAACACGGAGCAAGCTTCATTAGATTCATCGAACGCCGCGTTTCCTCTGTCGAAGAAGAAGGACATAGTGCAGAGCCAGAGGGGAGATGTGACCACCTACGTAGCCCCCCCCCCCACCCCACCCCACCATGTGCTCTTTGTAATGCATTTGAACAATGTGTATGTGTCAAAGCTTCCATCAAGCGACTGTTGTTTTCCTGGAACGGTATTGAGCTAATTAGTCTGTTTTAATCAGGCAAGTGTAAAGAGGAGCTGTGCATGGAATCCTACATAATGGCTGTATAGATGGATAGTGACAGTCAGTCCTGCGTGAGGAAGCCAGGCATGCGGGGAGTAAAGCCTGAGCTGGAGGCACCGAGGCGCGATAACTTTCATTTCAAATGTGCATTTCTATACGTCGTGATATCCGCTTATAGCTCCGTTCAAATATATAGTCAATATATCTATGCACAGTGACTTCAGATTCGCGGGCAGTCACAGGCACCTATAGGCATAGGCTGCACAGCAGCACGTCTACATTGATTTATGTGTATTCCCTGGATTTCCCATTTCCCATACACTGAAGAAATGTATGTTCAACATTATGTAAAGTATATAGTGTCCTCCTCATTCACTGGCACAGAAACACTCAATCCTCCCTTCCACCTTCCTTCACCCTGTCCGTGCATGCAGTGCAGTCGTGCAGGCGGCTCCGACGCACATCGGAATTCCTGCATAACTGATCATTATCATTTGAAAATCTGCATTTTATTTCCATAAAATGTCCATTCATGTGGCTATTTGGGTGGATAATTGGATACTCATACACGCGGGGCTGTGCAGAGGAATTATTCAAGGTGGCAATTTCAGCGATAGGCTAATGAAAATGGTTTCCTCAACAGCAAAATACTATCTGGAGCGTGGCATCAGGTAAACTACTATATGTGATCACAGGGAGGGAAAAACATACAAAAGAGCTTTGTTTCTCTAGATTTATGCACATGGTATGACAAGGTGGCACTAATGTCCCAGCTCATTAGTACAGCATCTGGAGTAGGTCACAGAATCCTGCCGGAAAGCAAACAGAGGATGTGACAGCAAAATGCACTCCAGCCTCTGTCACTGGGGAGCTGTATTTGTCACCAAAGACATATACACGCATACAGAATCATGCACACACATTAGCAAAGAAGCTTCCTTGCCAACATTATCAAGCAGTAAGTAATTATTTGATTTTGGGTGAGAATGAATTGTTCATCGTGTTTGAATCGAGAGGGGATGAGTAATATGAGGAGAAATTAGACTAGCGAATGCATTTGTTGTTTTCCCACTTAGTGGTGAACCCTCGCTTCCTCCCTCTCCTGGCAGGGTTCCTCTGTGAGTCACAGGAGCACTGAAAGAAACAAACAGACGTGGGTCAAAATGTGGCCACTCGTTTTTTGTTGGAGATAATCTGGAGCCTCAAGGGGCAAAACAGTGAGCACGAGAAAGTTACTGGAGACTTATTCAGGAAGTCATGTCTTGAATATTGGGCCACTGTGATTAACAACTTGCTCAACTCTAATTGAACTGTCCTCATTGACGTGTTTTTCCAACTAGGCCGTTGCAAGTCATCCAAAACTATAGATAACCGTTTTCTAATTTGGTCCACAAGCTTGATTTGTTCTGCAAATTGGATTGAATGGCGGATGTGATCATTAATGGCTATTCTACCTATTGGAGAAGTTAGCCAACCACAGTATTGTATTGATAGTAGGTTACCTCTGTTATTTCCTGACTAAAAAAGCTACATTTATGGAAAAATGGCGACTAAAGGCATTGATATCAACTTTACAAGAAATGGACCTGGACAATGAAATAAATGAATCTTTATTTACTTTATCTACTTCCATTAGCAGCATAATGATGTTTGTCTTGCGCCAGTCGGAAATCCACACAGAAGTTATATCAGTGGTAAAAATAGATTTTGGTGTACAAAGTCACAGACTCGGGTAAAATAATGAAAGGTGTGGGGAATGGTGAGAAACACAAAGGAGGGTGCAGTATTTTTAACATCTGAATCAGCTTACTTACACGACATCTTGTCAGCTGCGAGCATTCGTATTATTTCAAATGATCTCCACCATCAAAACCTTTAGTTCCATGTTTTAATTTGCTCGTTCGTCAGAATAGATCACATGAAGACAAAAATAGAAGGTGATAAATACAGTGTTAGTGGCTTAGCTGCTCGTAAAAAGTGCCAAAAAGTATTAGCTTTTTATAGCCGCGAGCTACATCGACTGAATCGCTTCCGAGGGCACGATTCAGCCGGCATGACGGGAATACAGGGAGGACGCAACCCATTTGGAATGAACGATTTTATATATAGGATGTGTGTCAAGTCACAGAAGAGAAGTGGGGGTCATGGGTCGTCCGTTTATTTTGTTGTGTGTGTCCAGCTGTGACTTGGAAATGATTGGAGGTAGCAGGTTGGGTTCCGGACTGCGGTGCAGTGTTAAAGAAATGGGCCCACGCGGGACCCTGGTATCAGTGGCCTTTTTCAGACCCTTTTGTTTGTTTGGGATAAATAATGAACATGTGTTTAGCATTAGCAGTGATCGTTAGTGTCATTGAGCACAATGAAGATTGCTATCCACAGATGGGCGTACAAATGGACCCAGCACAATTCCATTTTCAGTCCAAGGCATCTAACAATATGCACATCTAAATGAAACCATCTAATTTCGGTAAATGGGCTGCATCATTAAGAAGCTTGGGGACGTGCAATGAGTCTTGAATTAGCATCTCTAAAATGTACCAAATTCACTGGTAATGACGTATAGGAGGTATTTCCGTACTTCACTTCCGTTTTTATATGAAATAGTTTGTTTTGCACTAAAGGTGCAGTGGGTAAGATTTCATCATGTCATTTTGGTCACTTCTTTTACAATTACAAACTGACATTTCCATGAATTTATATTCACTTCACCGTTTATTTTTTCCTATCAACCTTAAATGAGCCCTTTAATGTGCAGTATATTTACATTAGGAGCGGATCCTCTTCATGGGGGCTGCCATGTTTTTACAGTTGCCCAGAGCGGACATATTAACCATCTTTTGAGTTTTAATGACAACTGAGGGAGACCATTGGTTCTCCTGCATGTTCAGAAGGGTGAGGTGATGGATACAACATCCATCTAGAGGTCACCAAATCGTACACACTACACCTTTAAAAAGGCTGATGTGTCGTTTTTGGAATCAAAGCCTTGCTTTGTCGCAGAAGACATTTCATAAGGTCAGGAGACACACTGATACCCGATGACCATTTCAGTGCTTTATCTATGTCTCTGTTTGGCAGTGCCCATCACAAGACCCTCTGCAATGCCTACATCACTATGCCAACTATCCACCATGCCAGTCAGCAGCAGCAGCAGCAGCAGCAGCAATACAGCACAGCTAAGTAGGTCACACTGCAAACACATGAGCTCTCGAGCTCGAGCAGGAGGAAAGGGATCGACAGGGAGACAGAGATGTGAGATACAACGGAGGGGGGCAGAATCGAGTTTAAGAGAGAGGACGATACAGAGGAGAAAGGAGCGAGATGAGCGCCGACGCAGGAGATGGGGAGCGAGAACCGATAGCGCTGAGCGAGGGGAGATGGCGGTTAACAGGACGCGACGCGGCACGAGTCACGAAAAGGGAGGAGCCGACTTTAAACAACGTTACCAGAGGATTTTAGTGCCGAGCGGCAGAGACCAGTGATGACCGAATCAGACTCTTATCATCATCGCAACATTTTCTTTGCATGCTTTCAACAGAGGGTACTCAACTCAACACCATGATAAGACTTTGGTGCAGTGCCTGAGTCATTGTTTTCAGTACGATTTTAGGGGCACTCTCACACCTACGATGCTTCGTGAGTTTGAACCCAAGTAATGTCGTTATTAACAGTGGACGCAAATGTAGTTGAGAGATCGAAGGAAGATGACACAGCATTCAATAATGGGATAAGAAAAGAAAGAAAGCACGAAACACTCTCTGCCAATTGCCTCTAGTTTTCTCTTTCTACTCACATTGGAACGGCAATGACTTTCATTTTGCTTAGAGCGCCACTATGATGACTTAACAGTGGCATTGGATTTAATGAAATGTTGCGGTTCATTTATTTCATCCAATTAAACTGGAAGCCTACTTTCCCGTATGCAATTTATTCAACAAAAAAAAAAAAAGTTGCCATGCCCATCTGCAAACCAAAGACATTTAACCACAGGCTTGTAGCCCACATAGGTGACTTCATTATACAATGACAGTTGAAGTCAAGAGTTAAATGGTCTGAGCTATATATATATATATAAGACCATTATACATTATAAGACCTCTCAAAGTGCTTTACAGTTTAGTTTACATTCAGCTATACCGCAGCACTTTGTATCTATGAGTATAAGGGACGCTGTGGGGCTCAGTGTTTTGCCCAAGGACACCTCAGCAAACGGAATGGGGGAGGTAGAAACTGAAGATATGGTTGTGGAGTTAAGGCAACTGTTGCATCATAAGTGGAATTAAAATTTCTTAAAGATGCGTTGTGTAAGATTTGGTGACCTCTAGAGGTGAGGTTGCATGTTTTATCCATCACCCCCCCCCCTCCCCCCCTTTGAGCTGCAGGAGAACCT
>JAFBJT010001206.1:0-14023 GCA_016785325.1 Chascanopsetta lugubris
GTGTGTGTTTGTGTGTGTGTTAAAGGTGCAGTGTGTAAGATTTGGTGACATCTAGTGGTGAGGTTGGATGCGGTATCCATCACCTCACCCTCACCCTTCTGAGCATGAAGGAGAACCAACGGTGGACTCCAGTTGTCATTAAAACTCAATAGATATTTAGTACGTCCACTTTTACTACTGTAAAAACATGGTGGCCTCCATAGAGAGGACCCCCCCCCCCTCATGTAAATGGGCTCATTTTAGGCTAAATGAAAATAAAACATTTACGAGATTATAAAGTCATGAAAATGTCAGTATGTAATTGTTTTGTAACATTTCTAGAAGTGACAAAACTGACCAAAATCTTACACACTGCTCCTTTAAACTGCATTTACGTGCATGTGTAGGAAGGAGCTGATTCAAGGCTGGTTAACAATAGAAAGAACAACAGTGAATGAATCAGCTCTCCTTGCTTTTGATGTTAACTTCTCCACCTCATGCACATGCAATATGCACACATGCTTGCATCATTTTCTTTTCACTAATTACATTTTCCTCATGAGGACACGTTTCTTATTCATGCATACACCACAGACACAATAGACTGTGCTACCAGCCCTATTTCTCCTTCCATATTTGCTGACACCATTAGCAGAACCTGCGCTGCGCATACACCACAATGCACAAACCTGCATGTCTTATTGTTGGGGAGCTATATCGGCTTCCCGCCCATTTGCATTTTAATATGCGCCACAAACAAAAGACACTGTACACAGTCGTAGCCTGAGGTAATCGAAGACAACTGAGTTCGATGTACTGTAAAAGCCGAGATCAAATAGGATACTTCTTTGAATGTGGCTTTCTCCAGACGAGACACCTCACGCTTTGAACGTGGCACATCCTGGGATGTTCCCCTGGGCGCTAAAAGTTGAATAATACAATAGCGAATTTATCGGCAAGCTAATGCTAATTAGACTGCGGAGAGAGAGAAAAAGGGGGATAATGTACAGTAACGTTCCTTATGCCTTGTCAGCTTATGTGTGCATGCAGCCATTATTATCTAGCTGGATTTTTAGGTTTCAGCAAGAGAAAGAAAAACTGCCTCCTAGCCACCAGTTATCTACATAAAAGAATATAAAGTAAAAAAAATATTATTATCTCCTCAATTTGATTTCCATGTGTGAGGCTGCATTTTGCAACCGCTGTTCAGAAATGCATGAAAGTGTGAGAGCGCAGTTTTTCTTTCTTGGTAACAAAGATTGTGAAGAAATTCCCCAGAAGCAGTGAAGCAAATGTGACTCAGCTCAAAAACACGACAGATGAATTTTTCAGCTTCTTCCTACGCTGCAACAGGAGCATCTTAATTTCAAGAAAAGCTCAGATTTGTCTTCGTTTGAAGCGATCTGCAAAATCGCTGGTGTCTTGCTGTTTGGAGCTGCTGCACCTGGGACCTTGTTGCGCTTTAATGTGTAATAGACTCAAAATGAGGTGTTTTTTGTTCCTTTTTTAAAATTCAAAGAGGATTTTCAAGTTGTTTTTGTGCTTTGTAGCTCAATAAAAGCTCTGAAACTCAGAAGTCTGATGATTTCAAAAGGTCTTCTGTGAAGCTGCATATCCACACTTCAATTATTAGCTCATCAGTATTGATTAATATCATGATGAAAAACAAAATAATGGATTCAGGATTTTATGTTTGATAGAAAAATGCAATTATATCTGTTAAAATCATTTGAACAAACAATAAGAAATGATTGAGGTGTTTTATATGTTGTGTTGTACAGCTAAAGGTTTGTTTATCCGTCAATGTGAAACATTACAACAAAACACCTGAGCTCAGCATTAATCAAATGCATCCAGTATAAACCAATCTGGCATCACTCAAAAATGAATAATACACATGATTCCTCTCAAATGTTAACTTTAATAGATGAATAGATGAATAGATGAATAGATGAATAGATGGATAGATAAGATAGATAGATTGATCCCGAAGGAAATTCAATAGTTAATAACAAATTAATAACATCCAATCAAAAATAGTTGTTTAGGTGAATATGTCTCAAGTAAACCATTCATAAACTGAATTCAAAATATTGTAATAATACTGTTTTTCTATGGGTGTATGATCATCTCATTCGTGTATAATCATCTGAATGCATCTACAGCAGCTGCCATGTTGCATCACCATGTATTTACACTGGTCTACAATGGACCAACTAAACTCCTCTTTGAATTGGAACTATAACCAAAGTCTTCAATAGGTTCTCATACATGCTCGTGCAGCACAATCCACCTTTAACTGCAGATAATTGTAATTTGCACTGTTGATATCTAGATAACATCCATCAGTCGTGTTGAATCAAAACCACACTGATTAAAAGTAACTTCTACCAACAAAGTCCAAACAATGGGCACAAACACTGCTCCCCCGACACTTTGATTCCATACTGACTGTGATGCTATGAAATCATTATCAAATACATGTGAATGGATCCGTTTCATTCCTCTCTGTGTTTAGAAGCGACGCTGACCTAAAAGAGCCAGAACACATGGGCGTCCATATGTTAAACACGCTCTTCAAGTCCGCAGTTATTAGTCATATCAAACAGACTGGGATGCCGACCAGATTTATATTTGGAGTACAAGAGACAGTTAGAAAACATTTCGTTCTCAACCTCGTCCAAATCACACAAGAGACACTGTCTCTCCTCCTCTGGGACTGAATGGGAGAGTCCAGTCTCCACAGCCAAAGGCAGGATGTCAGATCTTAACTGAGCGAAAACACACTCTGAGCTCCGCTTTGTGTTTGACTTGGGACGTGAGGGTGTTTAAAAATATAAGACCAGCTCAGGTTTAGTTTGCTTGATATTTATTCAGGCATTTTTTTCCCACTAATTCAAACATCAGATGCTTTTATCATGTAACGACAAACCCTGGCACTGAATATATTGAAAACGGACTTCACATAGCGAGTGATTCCAATGTAACTTTTGTTTAGTATGACTGAAGTCAGCTATGTTAATACACTGACGACACAGTTGCATCATGTCATTTGCATAACTTAAAGGTCTAGTGTGATGAATTGGCTGAAATGCGCACAATTACATTGATGTCTTTAGAGTGTGATATTTTCATTAGAATGAGTCTTACATTTACACCAGGTGCAGGTCCTCACCTATGGTGTATTTACCAATGGTATACATTTAGTATCTGTAGTATACCACATGTTCTCTAGATGTCACTCAATCCTACTCAAAGGCCCTTTAACATATACCCCGTATTGTAGGATACATTCGTATGCACAACTCTTCTAATTTAACGCAATTTAAGACATGACTTACATATGCAATTCTATGCACTTACTACAAAGATGACAGAGAGCTGAGGAAATAAAACAGCTGAAATAACATGAAACAAAAATGTTTTGCCAATGATCTCAGTTGTACCTCTGGTTATCTATGATGCAGTCATGAAAACAACCATGCAGAATATTATTATTTTAAAATCCTGACGATTTACTGTATCAAATCATAAATAGGTTTTTCCACTTCACCACATTAAATCTGCACACAGTGCTCCAGACAAGAGATATCTATTTATTTAAGAATAACAGGCTGTTGATTTAAGGACTGTATCTGCGAGTAGATCTGAGGACAATGATTCCATTTTGTAATTAATCAACGTATCATGTTAATACTACAATATCAACAAATGAGTCATATGCTGAATGCGAATGTAAATTATATGTTACATCATGAGAGCTGCTTTATAAAGGATGCTGCTGTTATTTAAGGCCCAGACCCTGCAATTTGCTGATCACGGACAAAGACAGACAAACACTGTCAATACACAATTTATTCATTATATCCGACACAGATATACAAGAACTGCTGTGATCACTCAAAAAGAATACCTGCTGACTTTGCTGTAGTTTTGATTTGAATAGTGATAACTATGATATTTTATGATACAGTTCAAAATGTGAATGACATCTAATTTCCCCAAATAAGATAATTACCGTAAACTGATCTAACTCAGTAAAACACGATCAAACATAATAAAAATAATATCAAACCTGGCATTAAAGGTTAATTTGGTCAAAATGTGGAACATTGGAAATATAGGAAATGTAATATAATATATAACACTTTTACTTCACAGTGGATTTATGTTTTATTGATGTGTACAGTCAGTGTCCTCTTGAATAAGTACACTTTAATAGACCAAAAGAATGGTCCAATTGCTGTAATGTAAATCTTATTATTACGATTGCAGATAAAGCAAGAAATATACTGGAGTATATTACACTGGGCAACTTATGGTCTATTAATACACATAAAATGTCTGTAATATCTCTATAAAAACCTTATGCCCAGTGCAGTTGCATTTACAGTTGTACAAGCGTCCCTGATAAAGTGAACACTAAGTGTATGAGCAGTTATCAGATTGAATGATATAAAATGTTTGCACAGTCATTGCACAGGACAGAAATACTGAGATGAACAGCTGTGCAAAGAGAAGCAAAGATCAGGGTCATGTGCAAATATGTGCATAAATATATGAATAGTAATGAACACCAGACAAAATTCAGTGCATGCTATATGTATGGAGGTCGTTGACTGTCACCAAAAACTGCAAGTACAGAGTGAAAGGAAAACACCACGCCACTGTGCAGCTGACCTGATTAGGTGATGGAATCCTGTGCCGAGACTTCAGTGGATTCAGTGAGTGCACCGTTGGTGTTAAAGTGGGACTGGAGTCTTAGTCATGCACTCCAAGTACTGTCTGTTTAATGCTCATCTTTAAGGGCCAAAGTAGCTCAGACCAACCACAGTGCAGCTGCGGCCGGCCTCAGAGTTCAACCCTCAACTCAAGTCTCAGAGAGATAAAAAAAACAAGGCTCTGAACGAGCAAGTTAACCTGCTGGAAAATGGACAGAGGCGGAGGGACGGAAGGAAAAGCCAGCTCTGAGAGGAGCTTCCGATAAAAAGGCCAGCTCTCTTGAAGAGTGAAGGGCAGTGGCATACAAATGCCGACATGGAGCACAAGGCCCGGCTCACTCCAAACGACAACGAGCTAAAGGGAGGAGGGTGAGGAGTGGGAATGGAGGAGCAGCTGTGATACACTCGTGGCAAAGCTGTGGCCGGGGCCGGTTCAGAGAAAACTAAAACAGCCCCTCCTCACCCACCCACCCATCCATCCTTCGCCTCAACCTTAACCCATGACCTGCAGCTTTCTTCATGAACCCTTACAACCAAAAACAACCCATCACACGTTTTAATCAGCCACCTGAGCCCAACCAGAGGACTGACTCACGTCACACACACACACGCACGCACGCACGCACGCACGCACGCACACACACACACACACTCACACTCAAGGCCATAGGAGTCTCACTGACATGATTCATTCACTATCCCAACATATCACCTTACCATTTCCGTTTACCCTAACCCAGACCTAGGTATTTCACAGCGACATGGATATTGGCCAATAGATATGGCTAAACCCTACATCCTGCAACTTTGATGCATCTTTAACACGGGACAATATGATCATAATCCAAGATCTGTCAAATCAGACGGCAAATTCAACATAAAGCTAGAAAAAAGTGTGCCAAAATGTACTTTTATTTTGAAATACTTCCATTTCCTGTGTGTGATTCTGTCATGCTTGATGTCAACATATATGGAAGCGAAGCCTCCGCTCACAGCGCCTCCCCTCCTTTAATTCGTTTTCAAAGTCCCATTTTCAAAAACCACCCCCATTCGTTTCGTGTCCAAAGTGTGTTTTTCTGTATTTCCGAAAATAAGGGAATGGTTTGTGTTTATTCAGATGGACTGGTGTTGTCTACAAAACAAAACTGTCTCATTTTCAAATATGTTTTTGTGTGTGTGCAGAATGTTACATTCTTTTCCTAAGACACACATTTGATAATTACTGACTTTAAAGTAATGTTGGTTTCGCATCCATTTGAGTTTCTAACATAAACATGATATAGATAATACATCAATAAATAGCCTATACGCTATTTTCAACAATTTCATCAAATGATCACAACAGCTTTTGATTGATCAAAGATTTTTTGGCACCAATTGGCAACAATCTTGGTTTCTTCTGTGGCCCCCCTGGAAAAATAATTGCCCACCCCTGCCTAACCCTAACCCAATCCTTATTCTGATCACGGGCGCAAAACCAAGTCTTAACAGTTAATTAAAATAATGGGGACCAGCAACATGTCTCCACTTTTTAAAAATGTCCTCACGCTAGAGGGAACTATGGTCGCAATGGTCCCCGCAAAAATAAAAGTACACACACATACACGACCACACACACACACTATAGCCCACACATGTGGGTCTCTCTGTCTTTCAGCCTGTCTCTAATGTATAATAAATCATGGTTTGTGAGCAGAGACACAGACGTGTGATGGATGTAGGTTACTTTATAGCTGGGTGGAAAGATTATCGACAACCAGGACATAAAAGAGCCCGCACCCTCCAGTGTGAGAGTGACTGAGAGTGAGAGGGGAGAGCTGTAATCAAAACCTACAACACACACACAATGTTTCTCTGGGTTATTTATAACTTACAGGATCTGCAGGTTAGGGGTCGACCCACGCGTCACCCTCTGTGCTGCACAGCCAACTCTGTTTATTTGTGAAGAAATGGCACAGGACCGGTGACTCTTGCAGCATATCCACAGGCAGAAATAAAATGTTTTGAATGCGTTAAATTCAATCAATGTCTCCTCGTGTATTTAAAATCAGTAATTAAAAATATAAAGGTTAATGTTGGTAAAAGCAGCAGTAATGTGATTGACTCCTCAGCTGCTTTATACTGTATGAAAAGTGTCTCCTTCAGGTCATTAAATCCCTGCAGCCATATAAAGGCAGCAGGACACACATGTTAATTAATCTGCACACTCCAGCTCTTTAATCCTGTGCGTTATGAAACATCGAGCCAACACCTTTTTTTTTTCCTTTTCACAATTTTCAACTGCGTTTTATTCTAGCAACACAGATCCAGTTCAATCGCATTTAAAAAAATAAAAAACGATGTTTACCACAAGAGAAAATGCATTAGACGGATGCACTTACGTAAACTGCTGATTCTAAATCTACTTCATTACACATATGTTTAAATAATAAATGGTAAACCGCATTACATTTGATGTTGTGTGTGCATTTTGTGCAGCTACGCAGTTTACAGACAACAACGTCTCCATCAATGGTTTTTATTTCTGTCTGCATCAATGAGTGCATTCAGAGGAGTCACCCCCCAGTGCATTGATGTCAGCACTAAAAAGGATGACTGGAGTGATCCTGAATGGGCTGGTTCCGTACACTGCTGGGAATCAGTGCAGTGTGAGGGGGACACTGCCTCAAGGTCACATGGCTTTCAGTTGAGGTCTGTATCCTGGCTTTAATGATGTTAAAGGTACAGCGTGTTAGATGCCTGTCCTTTTTGTAATTTACAAATGTTACAAAACAATTACATACTGACATTTTCAAGAATGTATAATCACCTAAATGTTTTATTTATTTCCACGATCCTTAAATGAGCCCATTAATGTATATTTACAGGAGGAGCAGGTCCTCTCTACGGGGGCCGCCATGTTTTTACAGTAGCGCAGAGTGGACGTACTAAACATCCTTTGAGTTTTAATGACAACTGAAGTCTCCCATTGGTTCTCCTGCATGTTCCACAGGGTGAGGGTGAGGTGAGGGATTCAACCTGCAACTTTCCCTCTAGATGTCACCAAATCTCACACACTGCACCTTTAAGCTCATGTCCTGACGTAAGCTTCAAGTTATTTCAAAGACCTCACAAAGACGATTTACCATGTAGTTTCAATTTATAAGCCATACCAATGTAAGAGGAGCTAACATCTTGTTAAGCACTGTTCCTCTTCTTAGAATAAATAAATCTCAATTATGCAAATATTTCACATTGATTGACACGGCCTTCAGAAATTTGGATTATCTGAGCCCCAGGCATCACATCTTTTTCAGACATTATAGGCTGAGACAGCGTGGAGACCTACAAGTCAAGGCTAAACTGTGTGTGTGTGTGTGTGTGTGTGTGTGTGTGTGTGTATGTCAGGAGCTGTAAATAACCTCAGAGGTTCAACAAGACCTGAATGAGAAATATTAGCATTATTACCTCAGCCAAGGCGGATGTTGTCAGTTAGTTAGCGAGGTCGCACACATTAGCACAACAAGTAGTGGACCAGGGGGAGAAGCTTTTCATTTGAGTTCTCAGGAATTGTATTTTTTTATTATTATTTCTTTTTTACAAAATTCCCTTTAATGATTTTGGACCTAGCAAAAAGTCAGACATAATTAAGTGATTAATATCTATTGATGCCAAATACCTCATCAGTATGTATTATCAGGTATAGTTAAAGGTGCAGAGCGTACGATTTCAGTAATTTTGATATTACAAAGCAATTACATACTGAGATTTTCATGAATGTATAATCACCTAAATGTTTAATTTTTTCCCCATTGCCCTTAAATGAGCCCATTAATGTATATTCACATGAGGAGCAGCTCCTCTCTACGGGGGCTGCAATGTTTTTACAGTAGCCCAGAGTGGACATACTAAACATCTTCTGAGTTTGAATGACAATTGAAGTCTACCACAGGTTCTCCTGCATGTTCAAACGGGTGAGGGTGAGGTGATGGATACAACATGCAACTTTACCTCTAGATGTCACCAAATCTTACACACTGCACCTTTAATGCAGTAAATAACAACATTACTGTCCTTCCTCATCTTATTTGACTCTGCCAACACCACTGCTCTGCATCCAAATAATGTATGTAAGTGCTTTATGACAATCAGCCAAAAGGACCCAATTTCAATGACAGGCATAAATCATGGTGCATCAAACTCCTCCAACACAAAGGAAGGAAACATGTTGCAGAAACATGGCAAACAATCAAGTTGCTGAAGCCATAATTACAAGGAAAAGCTGTGATAAAAGGAAACAAACAAACAAAAACTTGTTACAGTTAGGATACTCCTAATCATTTGTTACACCTCCCCACTACTTGTGATTCCAAAGGGGAAAAAAAGAAAGTCTGTCCTCTTGATTGTCACTACACACATGCACACTGCAGCACCATCTTTGAAATTCAAACCCAGTTGTAGTTTAAGCGTAACACTCAAACAATACCACAGTGCGGTAAACATGGCGTACTGATGATTACTGCATATTAAACACGACTCCAAATTTGCAAAGAGCGAAAAATCAAAGTGGGAATCTTGAACAAACAAACACCTTTCTCCCGCAGACATCGCTCTGTTCGGTATGAACGCACCGTAAACACGCCAGACAAGGGACAAACAAGGAATGTAGATAAAAGAATGACAATTCTGTCCCTGGTCATGCAACAGAAAATTTGATATGACAATTTTTATATATTTTTTTTGAAGTCTTAAGCACTATCTGCTTTCAAGCACATTTGCAAATTCTCAATTTTTTTAAACCTGAAAACTTTTCCAATCTTTAATAGCACCAGGGACTATAAATAAAGATGAGCTCCACTTTCTCCCACTGGGCAAAAACTGAAGCCAGATACGAGGGCTGCGAACCTACGCTGGTGAATGTAAAGTTGAGGCATGGGATCGAGGGCCCACTGGGCAGCTGCTTGATCAATCATAGGTCGGTGTCAACTGTCAATCATGATGTTTCACTCTGATCTTTGGCAACAAATGACTTATCAACACTTAAAGGTATTGCAGCAATGGCTCAGTGGTTGTAGCGGTTGCCTTTGGGAGCGAAGGTTACTAGTTTGAATCCCGCTCGGACCCTGCTGCAGTGTCACTGGCCCCAACACTGATACCCTGAATGGCCCAAAGTAGTGTACAGGTAGAAATACCCAGTGCCCCGGACTTCTGGATAAGCGATTTAACATGATATGACATCACACTTAAAGATATAGCACGTAGTTTAGACCCCCTCCATCATCAATAAGTAGCTAAGTGAGTGGAATGATCCTGTTTTAATTTTCTTATTGTTTTGCTCTATACTTTGCTTTACATTTGATCGAAATCTTTATTTTGGATCACAAAAATACAATACTCTTACTTAATTACTTACTGGTTGGCATCACTTGTTGGGGCTTAGCATAGCTCACTTGTTTCAGTATCTTTCTTAAATCGCACCTTTGAGCAAACTGAAAATGATTTACTATGCACCATCGTCGCGCGTTAATACACCACTGAGCTCTAGTTTGGCCCATGTCACGTTTGCAAACAAAAAGAAGGCAGAGCTGATGAACAATACTGCAGCCCACCACTAGAGGGTGATCAAAATGTCTTGGCTTCATTTTCGGCCGCTGTCATATCCATTTCTTTATGTAAAGTCTACTCTGGGAACATTAGCATCACATGCTCAGTGATTTAGCCTTGAACACAAACACTGTGACAGTCTTAATATAAACAACACTTACTTGCGTAAATGACTCAGCAATAAACCCAGTATTCCTCATCGTCACTGACATCGTCGATTCTGTAGTAACAACACCAGCAGGCGCCCACTGAATGAAAGTCATGACCTTGCCCTCTGCTGCTACATGCTTCACTTCCACTTGCACAACTTTTGACAAATAGAGGATGATGCGATTTACATCAGTAATATCAGGAAAGGGGCTCAGTGCATTAAACATTAATGACACTCGCGCCGTGATGGAATCATTCCATAAGCAACACGCGGCACCGAGATAGAGGAAGAAGAAAAAAAATGACGATGTGATCGATATCAAACGCACTTTGTGATCAATGTAGAAATTAATTGGTCGTGCCACACGGAGCAGAGTGCTAAGCTGTCAGCTGGCCTGCGCTGGCGTCGACTGTGAGTCCGAGCGGCTGCAGCGAGAGCTTTGTTTTCTCAGGTTGGATCTTCCACATCTCCACCAACACCGCTTCAACGGCGCGAGTGTCAGCTTTGGTTTCTCCCGGCCTCTGTTCAGCTTATTGAGTTTTTGTACTTAATTCACTGCTTCATCACTGATCAATGTGTTATCACTGTTTTGTCTTGACAATTGAGCAATTGCCTAACCACTCCGTTTTTTCTCTTCCCTGTTAACAGCGGAGCGGGCCCCTGAGGTTTACTGGGAATAAAGAAGCCTTGAAACGCAAGCCCACAATTTACACCTCTCCGATCCAGTCGGCCGTGTCCCGGCTCCATTTATTTATAGTGTGTGTTTCGGTGAAGTTGTGTACAGTGAGGGAGAGGGAGAGAGAGAGAGAGAGAGAGAGAGAGAGAGAGAGAGAGAGAAACCCTTTTGATCTTAAATTGAGGATGCCTTCCAGATCTCGGGAAGGAAGGACACTAGTCAATATTTGGCCTGGGGTTATTTAATTTGGACAGGGAGTTTGATTCATACATTAAAAATTCCAATTACCCTGTCAAGAGTTGAGCGCGCCCAGAGGAGGCTGTTTTAATCATAGCGCTTTATCAAACTCTTTAAATTGAGTTTAACATGGACAGGATCATACATTCTGCCCGGGGGAAGGTTATACCGCTTAATTTGTTGTAAATAGTAAACATTTGAAAAATCCATGTTTAACTAGAGTTACTCACACAGAGGAAATACTGATCGCTCATTTCCCTTTAATCTCCTCCCTCTCCTTTTTTCGCCGGCACAGAGATTATAAATGTTTTACGACGCAGACGTGAAGCGCTGATAAATATTAAATCTCGTAAATTTTAACGTCACTTTATGTCGGCGTCGCAAACAAACACAACCCCGCGCATTGCCGCTTGTCTATTCAGCTATCAAAATAATTGGTCATTATCTCAGACGAAAATTTGCTTAGAGGTGCAGTGTGTGACATCATCATGTCATCTTCTTCCGCTTATCTGGGTCGCGGGATATTTCTGCCAGTACACACAGGCCACTGACCTTCCAAAGGCCACTGCTCTATAATACAATATCACAATACAATTACATACTGACATTGTCATGAATTTATAATCATCTAAATGTTGTATTTGTGTCCCCATTCCCCTTAAATGAACACATTAATGTCTATTTTCATGAAGAGGGGATCCTCTCTACGGCGGCCACCATTTTTTTTTTTTACAGCAGTAAAAGTGGATCTATTAAACATCGTTTGAGTTTGAGTGATAACTCAATTCTACAATAGATTTCCCTGACTGCTCAGAAGGGTGAGGGGGAGGCGGTGGATACAACATGCTACATCACCTCTGGAGGTCACCAAATCGTACACACTGCACCTTTAATTCCCATGTTTGCATGTTCCTCATGTTCAGGCCGTGCTGATGAGTATAGGCGCTATTCCCTTTCCCCCTGTCAAATAACCGGGGTCAGAAATGAATTCGGCAGAGTATGTCTGATCTGCAGGTGGTCACAGCTGGACCTCCTGTCTTACCATTGCTGAATCCATTCCACAAAGATATTACACGAGATCTGAGCGGCTGTCAGAGATTTTTCCCATTCCGTCTTATCAGCGGAGGGAATGATGTCTGGCATGGCAAACAAAGCACGGGAAAACTTCCCTAAATAAAGCATGAAATTGACAGGATGCCTGTCTAAGTGCAGGGCAGACAGGTACAGCTGCCCACCTCCAGTCTGAGTACTGCCATTAAAGTGGGCTGCACTCTGGAGTCAACACTTTTAACGGCGAATCTGACTTCACTCGTTTCTCATTAAAAAATAACTTTTTTAAAAATCTGCCTACACCAAGCGTCGCTTATTTCCCCTCACTTCTCCACACTTGAATTTGCATACATTGAGCGACGGAAGACGGGAAAACTTTCCCCATTTGAGATGTTTGGTCACGGTGGTGTTCAGGTGTGGCGTAAAAAAAATAAAAATAAAATAAAATAAGTAAGCAATTTACCTTTGCCACACGTCAGCTTTGGGGAGCCGCTTTAAGACTCCGCACACGTAACACATTTATAACCCTGAAGATTATTTGATGACTGACGCGTGTATGTCGATGAGCACTTGTGTGTGGGTGCATGCAAATGTGAGTGCGTGTTCGGGGGGCTGGGGGGCTGGAGGGGGGTGTGTGTCTGATTGCGCCGCTTGAGAGTGCATGACGGAAATCAGCAGCGACACTGATATTTAAAGAAAGCCTTTAACTCACCAGGGAACTGGTAGCTGTAGCTGGGTGCAAATCCAGTGTATCCGCGGCCGTACGTCGCCACAATGTTTGGGTAACCTGCGGTGGAGAGGAGAGCCATTAGATCAGGAGCAGAGAGCAATGTGATATATCATATCATTTGTGCTACATAGCACAAGACCTAAAAGCTGGGCCGTGGCTGCTGAACGCTTTTGAGTTTTGAGAGGCTGATTTTTTAAAGTCCTGGAAATAATAAGACGTGCTGTGGCCACATTTACCAAGAAATGCCTTATGTGATTGAATATCTCCAGGAGGTACTTGAGCCTGAGCATTAACTATCATACACATATTGGTAAATAGTCAGTATTTGTTAGTGCTTTATCAAGTTTGAAAGACCCCAGTTTACATTCACCCAATCACACAAACATTCACACTGTGTATCTATTGCCAGCACTTATGGCACAATGTGGGGTTCAGTGCCTTGCCCAAGGGCACCTAAGCATCCGAAATGAGGGGAGGTGGGAATGGAACCCCCGACCCTCTGGTCAAAGGACAAGTCCTCTAGCCCTGCCAGCCACAGCTGTCTTTGCAAAAGAGAGCCAGCAGATGATATCTTTTTTGTAAGACAACCTCTATGTTATCGTTGCTCGAGTTCCCCCTGAAAAAGTCAATGGTATTTTTACATGGGTTTTCAGATAATTGCTGATAATAAGCTCTGTGGCAAAAGCAATTTGGGGATTATCTGTTTTTGGCAAAGTGAGATAATCTCTCCAAACGGACACACGTTTGATAACACATAAATAAATAGCCCATAAGATGTTTTCAACAATTTCATCGAATGATCAAAATGGGTCTTGATATAACAAGGGTTGTTTGTTTACCCCCCCCCCCCCCCCCCCCCCCCCCCCCCCCCCCCCCCCCCCCCCCCCCCCCCCCCC
>JAFBJT010001208.1:0-30000 GCA_016785325.1 Chascanopsetta lugubris
ACGACAATAGGGCTGGCCCCCCCCCCCCCCACCCCCCCACCCCTCCACCCCAACCCTCAGCCCCTCGGACACCACAATGCTTGAGGAGATGTCAGCCACCATGCTTTGACTTCTTCCAAAGGATCATCCTAAATGAGTCATCAACAGACTGCTTTAATTAAGGCCAGGGGCGCCATTTAACGAGGATAATTATATCATAAGCGACGGTCCGGATAGGACGCGGAGAGGAGAGAGAGGTGGGGAGGGGGCGAAGGAGGGGGCAGAGTCACTTCATCGGTCTGGATCAGATAACACAATGTGGTCAGGTAATTGTATGTCATCAAAAAAATGTAAGAAAAATGAAACCCAGGAGGATTTAAATTCACCAGGCTAGTGCAGCAATGACATTTCCCATCAAATAGAAATGGTTCATTAAAGCTGAGCATCTGATTTAGGCAATGGGTGGAGGAAACTTTTCATTTGGAGGTTCAAAAACAATGCAGAGGGAAAAACACATCCCTCTTAATCTTATAGTGAGTCAATAGAAATGTGCGCTAGCATGTTAATTTGCTGGGACTGTGCTCTCGGCATTGTTTTCCTGCAGAGGCGACATCTATACAATGTGTAGAGCCAAGCCAGTAACACAGGGTGTCATTAATCAGTCACGACAAGGCTCATTTCAGAAACTGCAATAATAATATCAAGGAATTAACAAAAAGCAATGACAATGGTGGACACAGCACCACACACACAACAGCATGGTGAGGCTAAATGCCAAGCAAAAGTGAATCTGGGGTTGGTGAGCACTGAGGGAGAGGATGGAGATGAAGAGCTTTGTACAGGGAAGTGCTAATGGTTTATATTACTAGTTTGATGAAGTATCAGCATTTATACTAGGGAGTTCCTAATGAAGCTGACAGGGTATGATGTGTACACTCAACGAATATTGAGACAAATGCTATTTACCTATCGATAAAAGTGCAAAAATGTGTAGCATATTCCTAATTGTCAATACATGACACCGGTGAAATCTTCATTGTTAAGTGTGATGTTTAAAAAAATCTATTTGCACACAGTACCACTGAAAACGCATGATTGATGGCATTCTGTTCCTAAACAATAATCCTGCTGTATAGGGGGCGGGGTCTGGCGATACCTGCCTATGCTAATTGGATAAATGGTGCAATTGAAAAAAAGAAAACAAATACATATATACATAAATATAAACATGTGAGAGTGTGTTTTGTGCAGTAGTGCTTAGAAAAGACTGACAATAATAGGAGTAAAATGTAAAGGTCTCTTGACAGCTGAAGGACAGATTTATGAAAAATGGGTAATAATAAAGTAGATGTACCTCGTTACACCCACCCACTGAATTAAGTTTATTTAGATGTGTGCATGTGAACAGGAAGGAGCTTCGCCTTGTATGAATATTGCACCGTTGTCAATTGCCTGGATCAGGACTGATACACATTTGCACTTGGGATCGCCACCTACTGCAGGACCTCTGTGTGACCTGCAGATGAACCATGGTCCATCCTCACAGGCTCCGACTTTAGCTGTGAAACACTTCACCCTCAGGCATGAAGAGTCAGGGTGAGGCCAGGGCCTCGCTCATTGCCTTTTATCAGAGTCATAACAAAGACAGAAGCCAACCTTTCTTTTGATTTCACTTCAGTAGATATTTGGCACCGTTGAATAAAAAGAGAAGCACTAAATCTGAATAATATGAAGGGATAAAAGCTCAAAATTCCCCAAGTAACAATCATGTGTTAACTCAGTTTAGGGTTTGAATTTTATGTGGAATGCACTTTACAAAAATTACAAACGTAGACACAGCAATCATGGTGAATTGTTTGTGCAGCGTGTATACCGAATCTTACCGAGTCATCTTTAGAGGTGTGTCGAGGGGGCGGGTCATCGTCTGTCTCCTCTTCTGAAGACTCAGGCTTTCGCTTTTTCTTCTTGCCAATCTTGATGACAATTTTCCTGAAGGAGAGAAAACAACAGATGAGCAACACGTGAGATGCAATATATTTCCAAACTGATTACGATATTATATTATGTAGCTGTAGAGTGTTCTGTTTTCTCATACTTTTTAGGTGCATTGGGAAAAATGTAGAGCAAATCATTTTAATTCATACTGGGGAAAATATATGAACTCATGTTCAAATGTATTTTGGTGTTTATCAATTAGGAGTGTGTCAGATCTCAAAATATTGCACTGCCTTGTGTTAGTGTCATGAGAAAGACTTAAATCGAAACCTTGATATTTTGTTTTTCTTGTTTGGACAAGGAGGTGCAAGGGTGAAACACTTTATTTTACAGATTATAAATAGAGATGGGCAAGAGACTGTACAATAAAGACAAACAGAGAGATCATTGCAGAATAACTGAGCATGACTATGTTTTGGGTAGAAAAAACTGATGGCCAAATCCATTTATTTACTTGACTATGGACTCTAATACATACTTCAGATTTGCAATACCTTGCGAGGGCAAAACCTGAGGAGTAGATTTACTTGAGTTGAATGTTTAAAGTCTCCCTACAGTCTTCCACAGCGCTATGACTGCAGGGATATTACTATTAGCAGCCTTGATAGTAACAGACTGCACAATGAACAGACACAAGTGCTTCATACTCTTCCTTTCACACACAGTCACATGTTCATTGCATGACCTTTACCCATACATCCTCTCACCACATATGCACATGCATCCTATATTGCGCCTCTCCACATGTACCATCTCTTGGAAGCCACAGGCGCCAGATCTCAGGCTTGATCAGATGTTAATGGGAAAAAATAAAAACACGGGCGCTAGAGCTAGCATATAGACTCACAACAACACCATCACTCCCTCTAGCTCGCTCCATTACCACACACACACGCACACGCACACGCACACACACACACACACAAACACACACACACACACACACACACACACACAGGTGCATGAGCAACAATGCGTCTGATGATGAGGAGGAGTAGGAGGATGAGGAGGAGGAAAATGTCTCTGTGGGCTTGTTCATATGAGATTACATTGGAGACTGATGAAGCGAGAACAAAGATTCCCATACCAGCAATTCATTCTGTAGCCATTTGTTAGACAGTCACAAGTCCAATACACAGAAACAAGTGGGCTCACTAGACAACAGGTAAACCTGTGGACCTGTAGCCCATATCAACTATGCATGCCCTTACATGGACATCAACATTCAGGCCGTGAACCTTATTCAGAGTATGGCATTCTAATAATTGAGTTGCCTATAGATAAGTCTATTTATATTCACATACCACAGAGTATAGTCTGAGTTAGAGTTACATCAACTTAAAAGGAGCAATGTGTAAGATTTTGGTCATTTGTGTCACTTCACTAAGACCTGTACCATATTACCAAACAAACTGATATTTTCATTAATCCATCAAAACATTTTATTCTTTTCAAATACTCTAAAATAAGCCCATTAATACAGTAGTCCAGAATGGACATACTAAAGATCTTTTGAGTTTTAATGACAACTGAATTCTACCATAGGTTCTCCTGCATGCACAGAAGAGTGAGGATGAGGTGATGGATACAACACGCAACTTCACCTATTAATGTCACCAAATCTTACACCCTGCACCTTTTAACGCATAATGAGTTGCTTATAGATCAGTCTATTTATATTCACACACCACAGAGCATAGTCTGAGTAAGAGTCACACCATATTTATGTCCTACTATACTCAAACAGATGGTGATGTCATACTTTGCAATGCAGCGACAGCTCAAATAAGACATACAGTATTATATTGTATAATGCCATTAAGATGATATATAATATATAGAATGTATAGTAATAGTCCTAATGTGTAATTTGCCGTCACCCCCATAATAAATTCTTCAGATAAGACCAGCTTTGTCATATCATCACACACAACAATTTAGTTTACAGCAACAAAAAGCCAAATCCGTAAGCTCATAGATACCATGTGGAGAGTTGTAGTTTAAAAAACAAACAGACCTCTGATGCACATGCCTATTGTGTTAACTGACGGTGTACAGTATAGGGAACAGCAGGTTCTTCCAGCAGCGCTATGCTGACGGGCTGTCCCTGCCCCCTCTGGATGATATTAGATTTCACAAATCCTCTAAACAATGACACTTTACGGTTGCCACGCAACCCTGCCCTGGGGAATGAATTTGTCAATGTGGGCGGCAATGTTCACGGTGACATCACAACGCGGGTGCATGTTTGCCATCTCGGTGAATGGCGGAGAAATATGCCAAGTCAGGGTGACGCGGTGAGTGAGGGAGACGGAGAAGGAAATAAAGCAGCTACGACACCCTGAAGATTAGAAAGAGAAGAAAACAGCTGAATGGGACGGAACACAACGTTCCTCCTGGACCGAATAGAAAGCTGGCTGGGATACAAGCCCGGCCAAACGAAAGTGTCACACCACTAGGCAGCAGCTCGGCAGCTAACAGCAAGTAACAGGGATAAAGCATCTCTCTGCTCCGCATATGGGAAAAACCTGAACTGCGAAACAAGACATTTGAGGGCTGTGAAAAAAAAAAAAATAACAGAACAGAGAGGGAATATTGATGGTGAGGTGGCCCAGCATGGAGAAATGCCATTTACTCCAATGTGGCCCAGTTAAAGCTTAGTGAGAGCTACTCCAGCCTGATCCACATCATAGTTCCAGTCTGTTCCATCCCGCTGTGGCCAGTTCAGAGGACCACCCACTTCACACACACACACACACACACACTAGCTGTGAGTGGATAGCCCCCCCGCATACTCAAATATAGGAAGGCAAATGACAGGGGAGTGGATGCAGACTTTCAAATCAACCTCTCACTGAGAAGGAGAGAAAGCAGTTGGTTTTCATGATTCAGGGTCATCGAGACTCCCTGATGAGGAGGAGAGGGTTTGCAGAGGCAGTGTAAATGCCACTGAATATCATATCCACTGACCACAGGCTTTTATAAGTGACAAACAGTCTGGCCAAGTCGATAAGTAGATTTCCCGCCCCCAAATCTAATACAGAGAAACTGGCAAGGAAGACAAAACTGTTTGCTTCTGTATTTCAGAAAACAGCTGCTCGCCGTATGATGTGACAATTGAATTAAATTTGATTTCAAGATGTCTGTTTCATTCATTTCAACACAGTTCACTTCAATCGTGGCACCGTGTGTTTACGATGAACTGCTGGACGAAGCTACACATGAAAACATGACACAGGGAACGCCAATAGAAAATACAGCAGTTTAAATGAAACATTATGAGGCCTCAAGTGATTTTTGATACATTAAAAAAATGATGATTGTTTTGTCAATATTTTCCGTCACTCACTCACCATGAAGATGCCTCATGCTGTTCAATTTAGACGCTTCCATTACATCCTGGCCTGCTTTAAATCTAGTACATTAGAAAATACCAAAGCATCTGGCAGGGAGCTTTATAAATAACTCATTTGTAGTTTTAGTTGCAGTAAAAAATAAAACACAAAATACAAAAAGAGGTGTAAATTCTGTAGTCACTACAGACGGATGCAGAGATCATTCTAAAAGAAACTGGAAACATATAAAAGCAAGTCTGGAAAAGCAAATCACAAGTTATCCAAAGTCTTAACAACAATTTAGCACTGATTTAATTTGTGAACTTTTAGGTTTTACAAAAAATTACTTTTTTAACCTTAAATTTTGAAATAATATTCAGGGATTGACAGATATCTATAACTTAAATCATTTAAGAACGACATGTTTCTATGTCTTCTTGCAGAGTGGTAATGCAAACAACTTATTGACCTGATGTAGCTGTGATAGTGTAAAGTTAGCAAGTGAGTCACAGGGGTTTCTTCGTCATACAAGAATTGCATCTCTACTTTCACAACTGCAAAATCCCCTGCACGTTGTTTGATCTTGACAGAATGTGCGGCTACTGACGCAGGGCAAAGTGATTTCGTTTCCTTCCCCGATGATTTAAAAGAGGCCATTCTCCGGGCGTAATCTTGCATCTCTAATTAGACCAGAGTGGCCCATAATCTGACATTACAGATTGATCCCTGATGATGGGACACCACAAGCTTCTTCCTCGGAGTGACAGGCTTGTTGCCGTCGGATGCCGCCTTGGCCTCCATACTCCTTTTGTGCCAGATAACCTCCATCCCTTGTCCCCCAAGTGTTGTCCTGCCCTACTTGGCATGGCACCACTGGGGAGAGAAAGTGTGAGTGGTTTGATTTTAATAGCATGGAGATATGATTGTGCTCTGCAGGCCCAGGCAGCAATGTGATGCTTCAGCATCTCAGTGGGGCCTTCATCGTTTTTAAGCTGGTCTACCTCAGGAATAATGATGGTGTGTGACTGAGTCATCCTCGAAACCACCGTGCTTCTTTTCCTGAGGGGCTTATTCGGATGGCAGTGCAAGTCCTTCATAGGAAATACCCCTTCTTATGAATGGAGGGCTATAATCTCTGCCTGCCACACAGCACATGACTACTAGTAGCAGCACCATCAAGGCCCCTCTCAGACATGTGCAGCAGTGTACACACACACACACACACACACAGGGGATTTCTGCTGTGTTCAGCAAACACATTTTAAAGATGGGTCACACCCATACGCATACACGTGCATGCACGCATGCATGCACGCACACGATGACTTGCATGGCTTTCAACACAAAGGCATACGACACGACATGTTTATAGACTGCATCACACACGAGAACATGCACACACCCAGCCAGGGATTAACTCGAAAAACATTCACTTAAAAAACAGCTTCGGCTTTTGCTAATGAAAAAATGAGGGGGGAAAAGAGATTAGACGGCTTGCAGGCAGGCGGTGAAATATGAACAGCTATATGCAGCGGCATATACACGGGACTAAAACCTCCATTTTCTATCATGTAATTGATCTCACAAGCACCATTTTGTTTGATATTTTGCTGCTACCCTGCCGCTTTGTACCATCAGCACATTTAGAACATGCCCCCTCCTCGCAGGAAACACAAAGTCGGATGCACAGCTCTGAGCGAGCTGGAGGACCCAAATTTATATTAGGAGAGAGAACATATGTAAAGGGAGGAGGGGGATGGAGAGACAAAAAAAGGAAAACTCCTTTCATCTAGTGATTACATGAGGACATTTTTCATCAGGTAGGCTGTCTTAAAAACAAATTCCAGCCTGCAGATCTGTGATCAAGCCAGCATGGCCTAAATAACCCCGGTCTCACTGAAAGACGGATGCTCTGATTAAAATAAATAAATAAATAAAAACTCTGTCTCAATTAATGAAGAGGAAAATAAAATAATTTGCTTTTCCAATCGATCCAAATTCACAAATACAATATACTGCAAATAAGTGAATAGTAGAGAAACCTGTTATTTTTCAACACACCAGTTATTTCCTGGTGATGCAGCAGGGTGGAGGACTTTCCATGTTGTTGTGATCTTTTGCCAAGTATTATAATAACATAGGTGACCACAGATATAATGACAGATTTTGGATCTTATAATGATCGGGACTCAGACACTACACAAGGAGATGTAGAGGTAGCATCACAAACTACCATGTGTTGTGGGACATAATTTCACAGATTTGAAATCCCTCAAGTCGCCTGAATGTGACTTCAGAAGACAAACCAAGCGGGTGGTGGCAGAATTTATATATTATGTTCAGTCTTTTGGCAAAAGACTAAAAGTTTGATTTGGGCTAGAAATGTATCATTGTCTATAAAACAGTTCCAACAGTTCAACAGCATTATCAGCCTATAGACATCTAGGCGTTTCTCGCAAACCCGGAAGTAATAAACATTGAGATGGAACTCAAATAAACAAAAAGGATCACATTCCATTCATGCTCAGTTTTGGGGATTGTAAACTATCCAAAGATGCCTTCATTGCTACAGCACAATGTTCATGCAACGTATGTGTGCAGTGATAGATAACAATGGTGATTTATCAGAATGACAAGCACACACAACTGAATCTTCCACACAGCACCTTTCAACAGATTGTAAGATCCATAACGAGGAATGCGATCACTCGGTGGGCTAACCTTGCAAAACAATCCGGAGAGCTTGTACAAGCAAAAGCATGGGTTAGAAGTAAGCTTTGAAAAAGAGGGCCCTAAGTACACAGGCAATTAAAAACATGGTTTTATCTCAGGCCCAATTTCCTGCCTAAAAGCAGTCAGATGCGATGGGAGTGTGAACACAATCTGCACACAAACCGGAGGCTTTCCGAGCACAAAGTCCGCACAGACCCCTCACAAAGTGGGGGCTGGAGTAATGACTTTAGCGGAAGGTTAGTACCTCTGCGGCTGGGATGCATCAATATTTCATGGGGAGATCCTGGGTGGTGCATGCTTATGAACATTGACTCTCCTCCCCACATAAATTCCTCACAGGAGCTTCTTGTCATTATGTGCACAGATCATCGCCATTAACCTGTATTAGTTACAGATATCATTGTGGCTCACCATGTAGATACACATTACTGCTACATGTGAGCTGCTGAGCAGATGCCAGGACTTGTACCGTTTAGTGGATCATGCCAAATACACAAGCAGACTTATGTTCAAACCAAGGGGCAACCTTTGGTCCGTTGGAACGGATGAAGCGCAATAGGAAGTGAAAAATCTTCACAGGGTGGCCGCTGGGGGCTGACTCCAAAAAAGGAGCAAATCCCCATAGACTCCCATGTTAAAATGATCAACTTCAGAGGTGAATGAAACATGTTTAAAGTCTGGTACTAACTTTGGTTTTGGTCTCAATCAGTCACATGCTTTCCCGTGATAACTGTACGGCAGGGTTAGGGTTAGTTCTAACTTGCTTGTTTATATTTTATGGACATTTTAAATTACGCATAATACAGTCTATGATCCAAACATCAGCATCCACGCTAATTTGTGACACAACTAGGTGTTCTACAGACTTCTAGGGACGCATAAACTGACAAGGTTAGAAAATAATTTCTGGTAATGACGTACCCTTTGGTGAATCATCAGTTTCCTATAACATGATTCCCTTATGGAGGAAGTGTACAGCATGCATTAGCCTCAGCTTCCGGTGTATAACTCATCATCATAAATCAAAAGTACTGTTGAGTCTGTTGTCCTAGCTTAAATCCTAGCTTTACTTGTGCAGTATAATTCACAGAGTTGCTGACATGGAGAGTATTTTTAACTAGTATTTGAGAAATCTCCAATGAAACATACACTGTGAACACTAACAATCGCATGTGGTCATGAGGTCGAATGATTTCAGATGTGTAATTGTGGACAGGGGTTGAAACTGATACAGAGACTTGTGTGCCAAGGTTGTTTTAGTTACAAAACAATGCAAGGGATTGACAACCTTTGAGTAATTATCGTTTAGAATCAAGAGAACAGAAACATTTGGATAATTAAAATATATATATTACATTCTGTTGATGCAGATTGATATAATTTGTATTAAGTCCTTAACACTGGGCCTTTAACAGTGTTAAAAGAAAGTGTTGAAAGTTAGGTCACCTTCGTGGCAGTGAAGTAGTTGCCATCTGTCTGTGACTGATCATGTTATGACTACACTGAAACCTGCCTGACAGCCTTGAAAATACACTGTCATCATCAGTTATTTTTCATTAGTAATAATTTACAGAGCAACATCAAAAATCAAATAAATGCCATTTCCTGAGACCTCAAGCTTTATTACTGCTCTGTTGTTCTTAATTGTGCATGATCTAATTAGTGGACCAGCTCCATTGGAATGAGAGAATTTGCCAGTTATCACACCTCAGATGAAATATTCACACACTCCCACAAACCTCTTGTCATATATCGACAGAACTATACATCACTGCCTCGGATTATGATGGGGGCCTGCAATGCCTAAGCCTCTTGTCTTTATGAAAACAAAGAATGAAAAACAAGAAGGAACGACAACAGTGAAGACTTTATCTGACCACAGCCAAGACTGTGAAATGATTTCACACTACACATAATTAAACACTTGCAGTGTTATGGCTTGGAACCATTCAGACAGGAAGTTGGTGAGACTCCAATTTTCTTTTCCAATCATTGGACAGTGGACAGATCATCTATGGTGATGTAAAGTCTGTTTTGGGCAGGCCAATGAAATATTAGTCATAATTGCAACATTTGGTAACTCAAATAAAGAGGCCTTATAGTATTTGACTGGATACAGAAATCAAAGCTTCGAAAAATAAGGTTTGGGAGAGTTTTTGGTAAAACTGCACCAGTTTGTCATATGACTGAATTGGCATGAAGCTCTAAAATGGCCGGAATGTATGATGTAATAGAAGCCAGAAAATAGAGAATTAGGCTACGTAAGCGAGCTGTGTTGCATACATCCTGAACTGAGGCTTTTTCCGGATATAGGCCAAGTATGGTTACACTGGAATTAAAAATGGGTTCGAGAACACATTACCTCATAACAAGGATTGTTATCAGTGACACAAATGAATGACTGGACTGCACACAACTTGGCAGCTGCCCTTCTTTTCTAACAAGCCTTGGATTGCCTTTAATTAAATGCTAATGGATTCAGAGCCCAAGCCTTTGCGAATGTAAGGTGGTTAGAGTGATCTAGGTGTGCACTTGTATACCATCCTGCATGAATACAGCTTTGAACTTCTCTAGCTTTCACTGCACACCACTCAGTAACACAGACATGAAAATACACTCATTAACATTGACATGAAAATCATTGAAAGAGTGCTAACTGCTTGAAATGAAGGAGTCATTAAAACACGAATCCACCCACATCAAACAAGCTTCATTAAAGGTAAACAGTCATCCACCAACTCAGGATACTTGTTCAACCTGATGCATATTGCCCGATGAGAAAAACACATCACTGCAACAATAACCTCTCTCCAGATGCAAAGAAAATATTTTTTATTCACTTCACAAGAGAATTTAGCAAATACACTTAATGCCTTGATTTAACCACCGGCCACCTATGGCCATAATTACATCAACGCCTCACATCATAACATGGCAAGGTTGCCAACACACTCTCCTTCGTCCTCTGGAATATTAATTCAACTACACTACACACTATAATCCAACAGAATAATTAAGAACATTAGAGAAATCTCAACTGTAAACATGGACCATACAAACCACCATATGCAGATGATCTACAACTACATGTATAAACCCTAAAACATTTTAAGAGCCATTCAAAGTCATCAATTCACATTCCAGCCATATCAGGTTACACCATCAACTGGATATAATCGATAAATCTAACCATTAGATGAAGTAATGTCGAATAACATGGTCCAGAGCCAAATCTAACAACTCCTTACCACTAGCACCTTACGGTCAGAACTGTTTCAGCTCAATTCCATTCCAATATAAAAAAAACAAGTAAAATATAGTGGAATCAACTTTTCTCGTTTTAGTAATTATCACCAATGTAAAACTGACACTATATCTAGATTTGATGATCTTATCTGGCTGCCCATTACAAGTGGGCCTGTACAATCTCTGATTGGAAGATAAATACATGATGAACTTCTGTATGACATCTTGCAAATAACATTTTATATGGTGAAACCTTGACTTTCTGGTAAGTAAAAGTCCAATAGAAATGCAAATGTACCATCTTCTTCACATTAAAAAATGCTAAAATATGCTTTGCTATCTTGGACCTATGGCTTCATTGCCCTCACAATGATACAGATTTACTCGTCTGGTCTGTGCAAGCACAATATCACTAGAGCTCTGTCTGCAATCGTTGACCTAAAATACCGGAACTCAATGTTTGTTTCCTCACCAAAAGAAAAAGTACAACTCTGAACTGAAGATTCATTTCTTGCAGATCGTGTGAAAACAAAATTTAAGAGATCTGGAAACCCATGATTTTCTGAATATAAGCTGACATCATTCCCACATACACATACAAATTGAGGTCATAGATAGTGCTAAGGCTTAAAGCCTACTCTAACAAGTGATAGCCCTGTCACAAGGCCATAATCAACAGTTGTCTAATTTACAGTCTAATCCCTCAGAGGGACTGTAGACTTGTATTAGTCTGTGTATTCCCGTATTCTATTTTCACGTCATCTGTATTTTATTACTTCAATATTTGATCTCATCATGTTTTGTGTTGTAGTGCCAAGTCATTCCTTTGGCCCATCTCTCACTTTAGTGGTATCAAGCCATTTTAAGGCACATGTATGTGTTGTGATGTAAGGACAGGTACGGCATGTGGGCAGGTTCTGACAGGCTTAGTTATGGAATTCTTAAAATATGTGGTAGGAAGGGGTGTGCAAAAAGATGTCTATTTTTTTGCCATTTCAATATGGATTCAAGTGACGTGTCCCAAAACACACCTGGAAGAGGGAAGAAGTGTGTGCGCAGTGTACAGGAACAGAGCACGTTATCACATTGCAGCAACATAGCTCTGACTTGTACGCTCAGTAGTGCCATTTCCAGCAGACAGTGCCCTGACTCTGCTGCTTTGCAAACTGAGAGACATGGACCAACTGGACCGAGTGGAGGGAAGACTGAAGTGCACATGTAAGTGCAAATGTTCCACATCTGAGCAGCTATTAGGAAACAATTTGAATGAAAAGAATTTAAAGATGCTAGACTGGAAACCAAGTTAAGCTCAAGATGGTAAACACATCCAACTTGAGCTGACCATGACCAATGTCTCCAGCATCTCGTTATTCTATGCAACATCAGCACCAGCATCAGACTTTCTCATCATCACTCAATCCCACAGACGAACACAACAAGCAAAACCCATTATCTGGCACTTTTCTCCTTCGCTCCATCCCATCTAATTATTAATCAACACAGGTGCCAGACATATCAATGTTGACCAGGTCTCCGAAATACAGGCCTTCATCATAATATTTTTTTAGCACAATCCGAGCACCACATTTAAACATGTCCCCCCTTTCCTCCATGCAGCTCCCTGCCTTGTCCCTCACATTCGCACAAGCTGATATTTCAATAGTGCATTTAAACATGTCCCCCCTTTCCTCCATGCAGCTCCCTGCCTTGTCCCTCACATTCGCACAAGCTGATATTTCAATAGTGCATGCTGGGTGTGGCTTATAGCTCTACAGTGCGTGTAGCTGTCAAACAGGGGGATGGGGAGGCGGATTACAGTATCTATACATCAGCAATACTTGCCTGAATATACTAGGCAGTACTGTCTCGCATGTAAATGCAGCCTTTGTTTGCTCCTCCTATGTCTATGGTGACAACTGGGCCTGGTTTATTGTTATGGCATGCAGTAAATAGTGTTGAACTTTGAGCTTGAGGCAGAAAATGCAAGCCAGTAAAAGGAAAAAAAAAATCAACCAGTAAAATCCTCCTATATGTTCCCAATTAGAAAGAGGAACCACGTACTTTTTGAAGGGAAGTCCAAGCCAAGCACAGATATCAGGCATTCATGTCCAAAAACTGTTTAATATGGTAGTCTGCAGAAAGATAATCTAAACAACCAAGTAATCGAGACCAGTCTCATCTTCAAATCAATATACACATTTTCAGACTGGTACAGGGACCGAATCATCCTATTCATGTTTTCCCAACAGGTTTCCTATCAGCGGGTCATGTGGAGACAGATACATTGGCAGCTCTCATACATAAATTGCAAACATTTAAGCACAAAAATCAAAACTGTCTCATGTCAAATGAGTAAATCTCAATCATCCTTCAAAATCCCCTCAGGCTGGATGAGATAATTTCCACCTTTAATTTGTTCGTTATTTCTCGTCGAGATCGCGGCTAGTGAAACGACCCATTGTGTTTACCCTGCACATCTGCATATCTACTTCTTTGTGACATTTATCACTTTGCCGTAAGTTAGGCACATCAAAGAGACAAATGGACATGGGAGAAGTGAAAAGGCTTTACAGATGCAAATGCCCCAAAACAAAAACAAAAAAAAACCTTTTGCTTTTGCTGCGGACAGTAGGAAACCATGCCAATATGATTACTTGATGCTTAATTATGAAATGTGACATAAAATGAATGTGCGATTTAAAGATGCAGTGTGTAACATTTAGGTAATTTTTGTCAAAAAACAATTATATACTATATTGAAGGGAGGTCCTCTTTATGGAGGCCACCATGTTTTTACAGTAGTAAATGTGGACATACAACATGACAACTGAAGTCTACCATAGGTTCTGCTGCATGCTCAGAAGGGTGAGGGTGAGGTGATGGATACAACATGCAAGAACATCACCTCTAGATGTACCTAATCTTACACACTGCAGCACCTTTAATAATATCATGCTTTTTGATTATGGGTATAATTTGTTTTTATAAAAGATGGTGCATTTCAGCAGTTTACAGAACAGTGGTAAGAGTTGTGATTACATACCCAATCTTGGCCTTCTGCTTGGGCTTCGTGGAGGGTACGATGCAGGCCTTTCTGCTGGCCTTCACTTTAGGCCTCCTCTTGCCGTTTCCTTTGTGCTCGCGGTCACGGTGCGTCTTATGCTGTGAAGAAGAGCTGGGAAAGCTCTCCGGGCTCATGACCCGGGGGATATTCTTCTCCCCGCGCTGCCGGGCCTTGGCAATAGCCTCCGATATTATCCTATTGGCCTTCTCTTGCTTGTCCTGCGGCAGCGGCTCCATCAGATGGTGCGTCCTCCGCGGCGTCCTTTTCTCCGAGGACGAGCTGGAAGAAGACGACGAGGACGAGGATGAGGAGGAAGAAGACGAGCTGCTTTTCACCGGGGGACTGGGGACCCGCACCTGGCAGCCGGGACCATTGGCATTCTTTCTGGGCTGAAGAGAGAGTGGAAAAGAAAAAGAATGAGTATTTGGAATTTTCACCTCCTTTTGGGCGCATAAATGTTTCAGACATGATCTCATCCGCTGTCAACATATTCTGTGATAGTGTGCTAAAGAGGGATATAGCACACAGCCTATATAAAGTTGACCTTTAGAATATTTCCGCAGAGACAGAGGACAAACGCTACAAAAAGATCAAACAGAAGTCAGTCTATTTTAGCACAACATTGATTTCACAGTCAATTAGCGTCCATGTGCATGTCCAATATGCATTTCTCCACTCACGGTCATCAGCTTACCAAACTTCTAAAAATAGCATTTTTGTAATGTTTTTCAAAAACTAAAAACTAAGTGATGTTAAGTTGAAAAGGCTGCAAATAACAAAGTTGTTATTTATAGCCAACATTAAGATAATAAGAAGTGGGTCAATGTAAAAACATGATACAAGAGCTTTAGAAAGCAGCTCCAGTATGCAAAGAAAATGTGATACTGCGGTCGGTGTGACCAGTGCAGTGATCACTGACTCATTCATAAAAACACAACCTGGTGGAGACTGTGTGAAACACTCAGCCAGTCAGAAGTCAGATGCTGAGGAGAGAGGCGACCAGATGCGCTCTCTTCCAACTTTCAGTGTCTTTAGTTTCGGAGAGGTCAGCATTTCCTCCACGAATTCCTCGGAGAGTATAGTCGAAAAACTCTCCGACCATGTGACTCTGACCTGATCCCGATACAAAAGGAATTCTTGTAGGTGGAGCGGGGAGGACACAGGCTCCTCTATGGCAGGTTCCAGTCAGCCTCACATCAGACATAAATAATCCAGCCTGCCTGATACATGATAATATGTGAATAATAGATGGCGTGACTGCGGTTATGCCAACACTAGCGCCTTGTGGTGGGCCGGGAGCCCAGTGGCGAGGGAACCCATAAATGGATGACCTAATCTAAAAATGTGTTGCGTATGCCTGCATGGCCCAGGCGCAGCCGCATGGTCGCTTCTCTCTTTTTTTTCTCTCCACGCTGCTAGCTAAATAAAGAGAATTAGCTTGAATCTCACCAACAAAGTGGGGGCAGGGACATGAATAATCAGCGGAAGGAAGGGGAGAACACACACACACGCACATCCACAAGAGCTGCATTATGATTTTCACGTGTGCAATACTGCTGAGGCTATTAGGGAAGAAATTTACTGGATCATGCTGGAATGTTCTCATTCATGTTAAAAAAAAAAGAAAGAGGGGGGAGGGGTTGAAAGTAATGCTTATGAGCGGAAGAACATGAGAGAGGGAGCGAGGGGATGTAGGGAAACAGAAAGAAAGAAAAGAAAGGGGGAGAGAGAAGGGGGGTAAAGATAAAATGCAGCAAAAAAAAAAAAGTAGGGAGCGCTGCAGCTGTATAATACATCTATAAATAACTGAAATTACAGCGTGCCAGCACTGCAGTGATTTCAATCTGTGGAGCGGCACGTAGTCCCATGGAAAATTGACGGGGACCCATTATGGCCCATGAAGAGGTGAAGTCAGCTCTATTTGGGTCGGGCCAGCTCGTCTCCCCCTGGCTCACCCATCACCCCACCTACCCCCTCCCTCGACCCCACATGTAGTGAGTGACAGGTTAAACCTGTGGAGGACACACGCACACACACACACACGCACACGCACACACACACACACGTCACTCACTGTACAGTGCAGAGGCAGCATGGGGAGAGAGAGGTGTACAGGAGGATGGCGTGGTGGAGGGGAGAAGTGATGTATGGGCTGAAGATAGCAGGAGGGGGGTGGGGCAAAAGGAAAACACTGTAAATCTGTGGTCGGCTTTGATAAAGTCTCGCGCGGCAAATAGAGTATGAGGGAGAGAGAGAGCAGGGGAGAAGGAGAGGAGGAAGGGGTGGTGGGAAAAAAACAGCAATGAGTTCAAGATGGCGGCAGTGCAGCATGAGCCAGTAGCAGGAGAGGTTGTTCAGTTCCTGCCGGGCCCCTCCTCCTCCCTCCGCCCTCCCTCCCTCCCTCCTCCCCCTTCGGACCTCCTCCCTCCCAGCCAGCCAGCTCTCGGAGCGGCTCACTTACCCTTCCTCTTGGCCTCTTCACTGTAGACATGGTGTTTTTTTTTTGTTTTTTTGGTCCCACACTCCTTCTTCTTCTTCCTCTTCCTCTCTCCAGCCGGCAACAACAAAAGCCTGGCTTTTCCCTGAGTTGTCTTCCTCTCTCTCTCTCTCTCTCTCCCTCGCTCGCGGAGGCTTTTTCTTGTTCTTTTCTCACCTGTTTTCCCACCAACAGTGCTTTGCTCTTTTTCTCGAGCCTGTGCGTCCCCCCTCCCCTCCCCCACTCTTCCTCCACCTCCTCCTCCTCCTCCTCCTCCCTGGTCAACTCTTCTCCTCGGGCAAGTGCAAGAGCGCCGGAGCGGTTCCGCCGTCTCCTCCTCCCCCAGCGGGCAGGGCTCAAGAGGAGCGCATGGGAGCTCTCTCTCTCTCCCTCTCTCTCTCTCTTCCTCTCTTCTCTCTCTCACCCTCGTTTGTCTCTTCACGGGGTGATGAGTGAGCAGCGCTGTGGGCGGTAGAGGAGGTGCGTGGCAGTCCAGGAAGCTCGCATTCTGCCGCTGCGTGCTGCTCTCGCCGTCGTCCGGCGTCTCCCAAGTCTCCCTCGCTCTCCTCGTTGTGTATGTGTGTGTATGTGTGTGTCAGAGTTGCTTTCCCCTACCTCCTCTCTCCTCCCCTCTCATTGATTCCTCTTTCCGCCTGCCTTTCGCATGTGCGCTCTCTCTCTCTCTCTCTCTCTCTGACTTTCTCTGAGCCACCTTCTCCTCTTATTTCTGCTTTCTTTCCTCTTTTCTTTCCTCCTTGTTTCCCCCTTTTTTCTCAGTGGCTGTCCTCGTCGTCCTCACCGGCCGGGATAAGGTAGGTTATTCCTTTTTTATTACACACAAAAAATTATTAGTGTGTTAGGTCGCTTGCTTGCTTGTTTGGCTGGGTTGTTTCTTTTTCCTCCTTTTCTCACTTGTCTGTTTGCTCCTTCCTCCCTCGCTGCCCTCCCCGATGCCCGGCTGGGGCGTGTGTGGCGAACGCGAGGTCTCTGGCAGGCAGACCGGTGGAAAATGAAAGCACAAAGCAGCAAAATGCATCAGCATGAATATTAGAGATGTCGTTAAAACCCAGACTCGTTTTTTTCTCTCTCTCTCTCTTGCTCACTCACTCTCCCTCGCTCGCTCGCTCACTCACTCACAGCTCGCTCTCTCTCTCTCTCTCTCTCTCTTTGTAAGGAAGTAGGCCAGCAGATGGTGCTAGCAGTTATTAAATTAACTTTCACAACTTAACCCCCAAAGCTCTGGATTTCTCCCACCAGCAAAACTGTCGACACCATGGCTTTTTTTCCCCGTCATAAGCGATGTGGTGTGGTTTATTTCTGGAGCGCCGAAGAATGAGACGAGCAAACGGATGACCAACATTCCAATGGCTAAGAATTTTGTAATGTTAGAGCAATGTAACACAACAACACGGTCTGACCGACTTTCTACTTCCTTGCTCTGCCTTCACTGCACAGCCGAGTGAGGTCAAGTCCTGGTCACCCGGCTGTGACTTTTTGCACAACACATTCCAAGCGAGGGGAAACTGGGACGTGCCCAGTGCATGCGCGTCTTCCTGTGCGCCAGAGATCTTGCATGGGAGAAATGAGCAAGCCTTTCAGAGGTGGCAAGGGGGGGACCCCTGTCGGCATGATACGGAGGCCATGTGCACCGGCTGGCACATGGTATTGGGAAATTATGCGGAGACACGCAGCTGGCTCTCAGCCAGGTACAGTACTCAGCACCACTGGGCCAAGGCCCGAGTTACTGACAGACACCCCATAGTTTTTTTATTTACTGTGGAAATCAGCTAAACAGGCCTCGCTCCCTGCCAGCATCATGTTCACTTGTCATGTGATTGCACACACACATGCACACACACAGGCCTTTGTATGCTGCTCCTGTTCGACCGGCCACCCACATACCTGTAGCTATGCTTTTTTTACTTCACGCTAAAAACTGAAACCGAGGGTCGGCAGTCATAACAAATCAAATACCTGGAATAAGCTGTGAGCACTGATTTCAATGCAGCTATTATTTATGTAGGATTGTAATACACATGATTCAATGGCAAAAGACTAGACCACAATGCTTTTCGGAACCCAATATGAGTCCTGGTAAAGCCAAGTGCAAGCAGCCCATGTAAGGACATTATACAACACGTGCCCTAGGTGTTACTAACAAATATTACAGTGCAAAAATGAATAAACAGTTAAATTCCTTATGTTTTTATTTTGTTATTGTATCATAGCCCAAACTAAACTACACTTATGGTCATTCAAGACTAGAATCAAACATGCGGAAGAGCTGCAACACAACATGATCTAACCCTGTACAAATAACCGTAATAAACTGCATCTGACCAACTGCAATGGTGTGGAGTCTACTGTACTGTGTTCTTTCTTTTTTCTTTATCTTTCTTTTTTACTTCCTACAGCTTTAACCAATATCACCACCGTAAACAATGGCTTTCTTCCAAGTGTGTGCAGCAGTAGCAGGCATGGGATCCACCTCCCTGTATACAGACAGACAGGCCTTGGAGTTTGGACTTTGAAGCTGACCGCATGCTCACCGGGAGCTGAGCAACAATGTTCTCTCCAAGCTAAACAAATTCACTGGTAGATAATGCGTGCTGAGGCAGAGCAGCTGGGGGGGGGGGGGGGGGCAAACACACACATTAAAAGTGCTATGGGTGATAAACTCATATAGATGAAAATATTTTGGTCACAATGGTAGTTTGTTGTTGCATGTGCCGTAATGAAATGTCTGCGAAAACGAATCACAACAGCCAACATAGTTCAAAGGGTAAAACAGGAAGTTATAAATCATATAAAAGGGTCTGACCAATATTTATAGTATATATAATAAGCATATAAATGGCAGCTGGTGATAAAACATATGTACAGGAAATGCTTTGTGAGTGTGTGTGTAAAGCAGAACCAAATAACACCTAAAGAGAAGAGATATACACATGCTTCAACAGTCACATGGCATGAAGCCACGGCTCCTTGGCAACTAAACGGTTAATATGCAAACAAGCCGAGAGCTCTGTGCAAAGGGGGAGTGGCTTTCGATGAGGACAGAGAGGGAGGGGAGTGGAAGAGGCTGGGAGGGGAGTAGAGGAAGGGGAGGGGAGGAACAGAGCTGCTGAGAGGAAGGGGGCGGACATATGAGTGTGTGTGTGTGTGTGTGTGTGTGTGTGTGTGTGTGTGTGTGTGTGTGTGTGTGTGTGTGTGTGTGTGTGTGTGTGTGTGTGTGTGTGTGTGTGCCCAGAAGAGAGGTAGGGTGGCTGCAGAGGCACAGGTGTCTGTCTCTGAACACTCCATTACTTCCTCATCAAAGAGCCTGCATTAGTGCGCCACCGCTCTCATTTCTTGCCTGCGCCACCGTGAGAGTCTCCACTAACTCACCATTAAGGAAATGAGAGCCGAGGGCTCGGCAACGCACCGACCGAGAACGACAAGATGGCTATAGCACCCCGACGGTGCTTCAAAGCTAACAGCCAGCTGTTTCTCCCACACACAGAGAGCCAACACGGAGATACTGAAATTGAATGTCACCTGGTGTTATTGGTAACATTAATAACAGTGAGACAATGAACAGAGATTAGGTTTTTTGGAGTGTATGCTACTGCATGTAGACTCTGTACAAATTAAAGCTTTGAATCCCTATGGGGTTAAAGGAGCAGTGTGTAAGATTTGGGTCATTTTTGTCATTTCTTTAAATATTCCAAAACAATGACATAGTTGACAATTTCAAGAATTTATCATCAGGGAAATGTTTTACATTTTCCATTAACCTAAAATGTGCCCACTAATGTATATTTACATGCGGAGCGGGTCCTCTCAATGGAGGCCGCCATGTTTTTACAGTCGTAAAAGTGGACGTACACAACATATTTTGAGTTTTAATGACAACTGTCTACCATAGGTTCTCCTGCATGCTCAGAAACGAGAGGGTGAGGTGATGTACAACATGTAACTTCGTCTCTAGAGGGCACCAAATCTTACATACTCCACCTTTAACTTACTGGAGGTCATCATTGCCATCACAAAGTTATATCGACTAAATGTGGAAATCCTAAACACAAAATGTATGTTGTGTGGAGATTTTTGAAACCATCATAGCACTATAATGTTGTAATGTAGATTACCCCCAAAAGAAGCAGTACAAGAGGAACACAAGAATGCAATGGTCAAGGTTAAGTGAGTCAACATTTGAAGTTGAACATGGCAACAACACAAGTACAAAACAACATCGAGTCACATTCACCTCCAGTCTTGGCTGAACCTTTGCTCAGCACTTCCTTGATGTTATCACTAAAAGAAAAAGGTTTGGCCGACCATGTATTTCATAGATATTGAAATGCAGCGAATGCCACAAAGGTCTACGTACTTTTAACCAATGGCTTCATTCATGAAGAAAACAAGGCATTGCACTTTTCAGTCCATGTGCAAAAAAAGGGGGTTGCGAATTAGGCCTCCAGCTACAGTCCAGTTTGCAGTGACATAGGAGACAGGCAGTGACGAGGATGAAGAATGAAAGGAGACATGATCCTCAGTGACGCCTCTTAGCCAATTATGTACAGCGCCATGCATTAATGATTCGTTATTGGGGCCAAAAGTATATGGGCGGAGCATGGCGCCCACTAGAGGATGAGGAGCATGATTAGTACAGTCAGGCCTGCTCTACTCTGATCATACAGTTACATAGAGGGGAGGAGGAGGACAGCATATGCTCATACAACAAAAAAAGTGTTAACTAGAGTTGCAGTTATTTACATTACAGTTATTAATCATTGTCAGAGTGTAGATTTGTGTGTTTACAGTGGAGAAAAAATCATAGCTTTGCACCCAAAAGGACTTGCTCCCCTGCTGCCTTGCTCAAAGGGGCCTGTTCGAGAGTGAAGTAGATCTGATATTATCAGGGCTGTGAGCACCCAGGAATCTAATTATCAAATCTAAGTCAGATTTGTTACTGAAGTACGTTGTCCTCAATCAAATGCATGCCCAGAGCGAGGCCATGTGATATGAGAATGGAATAGCTGCATGTCGAGCGTCACACTGCACCGCAGCAGTGCAAGCAGTAAAAGCTGCTTTGACAGCTAAAGCTATCCCTCTAGAGTTGCTTCACATGTGCACATGTGTTTCATACAGCAGCCATGTTTACATCCAAGTCACACACAAGACACTTGTAGCAGTAAGGCTGGCAGACTCTGATGACATAGTGAGCCCATGTGAGGCCACAAAAGGATAGCAAAAAGTCAAAACTGAAAAACAAGATAAATACATGTTTTAGGATGGGGATAAAAACGTTTGATAAACTTTTCCAACTTGGGGAGACAACAAGATTAGAGATTTTGGAAACTAAGGTTGGCACCAGTGTTGACGTACAGTAAACAGTGATGTGATTTCTGCACCACACGACGTCTTGCCTCCATCTTGCTCTACCTGGGCACCGCCCATCGCCTCACTGTTCCGGGGAATTCTTTTTCCTATTGTCGTGGAAGGTAAACTCCGACATTTTTAGGGTTCACAAGTAAAACAGCTCATTAGTAATATTGTAAGTTCTATATCAGCTTAGTTCGGTTTACGTTTATAATGAAATAAATGTATGAACTGTATATTGATAACGAAATGTCAGGGTTAACCAGTCCGTTAGACCCAAACCATAAAGAGTGAGCAAGTAGATACAGCCAATACAACAGTGCCTGCAGTCCACTGTGTGTCTGTGAGTGTCTTAATCCATACATACACACTCACTACACCCCCCACACCTGGGTCCTCAAAGGACCATACAAACAAAGAAACAAAAGGGGAACAAGAGCCTTTGCAAATACTAGTTTTCTACCTTTTACTCCCAAAATGCACACGCACATACTCATCCTTACACTGTGCCAATACAGTGATTTGAGCAGTGGATACAATGAACTGCTGCCGTCCCCCTGTTCCTCTCACAAGCAACTCCTCCGACAGGCTTTAAACAAAGACAGCCTATTTGCTCAGAATTAACTGACTTGTTATTTAATCAGGTTCATCTTAAACAGCAAGTGTGAGTACACAATTTCAGCATGCAGACAGATTCACTCTCACCACCAGCATGCAGGACTTGTTTTGGCTTAGATAGAAATGAACACTAGGGGGCGACTGTGAGGACAGAGAGGAGTGCAAGGCAAAGAAAAGAGCAGACAGTCATCACATTCATGCAAATTCACTCACTGCTCATTGCACCGTAAAGCCTGTAGGGGTAATAAAGTGACTCAACAGGTTTCTGAGGGTTTTCAAAACTTCAGATACACTGTGTAAAAAGTTAGTATTTGACATGCAACCTCCTCACCCTGTGTACACAGAAGCAGTGTTGTTGCTGATTATTGCATGTAAACAATTTCCCAAATGTACTTTTTGAATGAAGTTACCTCGCATTACACTGGCATTCACATGCTGCTTATCTCACCCCAGCAAGACAGCCATGTCACAGGGTTGAGACGTAGATACTGCAGACTCCCTGGGAATAAGTGATATAAGAGTGTGGCTCTATATCAATCAGGCCCCAGTGACTGAGACAAGCAGGCACTGATTCTAACTTAGGCATCCATCTTTCTGGTGACATCTTAAAGGGCAGTCTCTCAGCAAGATTTAAGTTGACCTATTCGGGGGCTGGCATCGCACGAGGCATAGCGAACAAGAGCAGGAGGCCCTTTGCCCACAGTGGAACACCCCAAACAATTAAAATGCTACTCTGAGCTTTCATCACAGCTGAGCTATTGTGGATCACATATGACGCAGATGTTCTAAAAACACTGGTCTCCTAACGGTTGTTAAATCGCAATGCAATTATATATTTTTGTTTTATTACTAAATTATTTCATCGTTCCAAGAATTTTCCACTATTATGATTTTTTTTTAAAGAAATAGAAATCATGATAAATCTACTTTGTGCCTATATTCACAATATCCCTCCGCCGAGGCTAAATAGTCTCCATGTGAAATTTACCGGATTGTTTGTTAGTTAAATTACATGTTAATTAATTTACCTGTGCTTATTTTTTTCTATGTAATAGTGGTTTATAAATTGTTAAAATACTTATAACTTTACATTTATATAAGGTGCCTTTAAAAGTTGCACTGAAATGCTGTGTGAGAATTTAATTATTTTATTCTTTTAATCGATTACTTGCGAGTCCAACAGATTTTAAAAGAAGCAATTTTCAAATATTAGTAAAACAGAACATTCTAATCTTATTGGTTCACTCTTAACAAGCCTTTGGTCATAAAAAGGCCAAAAATAACAACCCTCATTAGAACCAACAAATTCATCAAGTCCCAAGAATTACTCTCTGATAAATCACATTTCTAGGTCTGCACCAAAACTCACTGACCCATATCGAACAAGTGGTTTTTGCATACTTTTGCTGTCCCTAAGTCTTTAATTTCACTCCTCAAGTCGAGTCATACTCAACTTGTGAAGTTAGTTCACCAGTATGTTCCTTGGAATGATTCACCAGCAAGCTGGACACATAAATGCGGCACATGGAGCTTCCAAACAAGTTTTTACAGTTTTCTCTATGAAGTCTGTTTTACATAGTGAAAAGCACAAGGGTTCTCATGTGCTTTTACATGGCATGAAAGAAACTAAACCATGGAGCTTCTTCACCCTTTGAGGCTGTTTTCTAATGGTGGTGGTTCTGAGGAGTGACACCATGCTCTCTGAATCAGATATGGGGCACAGCGGGTCGGACACCAGTCTGTTAAGTAAGGCCAAATAGTGCAAAACAAGCAAGGCTGGATGATGCCATTCATTAAATGGAACATCGGTGCAGCTCGAAGAGTGAGGCTGAGAGGAGGTCCCTGAGGATGTGAAAGAGAGAGGGGAGGAAGAAGAGATGAGATGGAGGGGGATTCAGCATGGGGCTCACTGCCAGACCTTTACAACTCCTTCATTATTGAAGCGGTGCAAAGAGAGAGCAGGGCCACTGCCTGTGCTGAGAGGGAATACACACCAAGGCAGCGATACGAACAGCCATGCGCGAGTAAGAGCGTGCAGACGTGGAGCTGAACAGCAGCCTTCAGGAACTGATGAAGTCAGGACTTTATTTTCACCTCTACCTCCTGCTCAATTCTAGGCAGGTTTCGGTAGAGTCAATCCCCTGACTCCATTAAAAAAGAAGACAATTAATCAGCTCATTTCTCCTTTGATTGTATGAAGATCACATTAGAAAGGACTGTAAACAGGGACAGAAATATGAGAAAAAGTGGATGAATGCTGATTGGCCATAGGGGGAAATTCCACATGGGTGTTTCTATGAAGTAGAGATCAATGGACACACTTACACAATAACTTAATTGCGCATCAAGTCCATATTGTTGCATGTTGAAAAATAAGTATATTCTCACACGGTCTCACTGAGACACCTTTCATCCAGCATTTATGTCTTTTCAGCAGAGGTTTGATCAATGTTTTTCATGTACATGTAAAAGCCCAAGTTGTCGGAGCTCTTCGGGATCAGTTGAATCTGAGGAATATATTTCCCACAGTCTCAGAGCTCAAAGCACATTAAAGTGGACCATTGGGATCATTTCCCTGCACCTTGATCCTCTCCTCTTTTCAACAAGTGAGAGGACCACAAATTCAGCCCGACTACTTGACTCTGTTTAAACTCTGACTGTGAATTTTCCACATTAAATAGATTAATAAAATACATTAAACTCAATGTGTAAATTCAGGTGATTACACATATTGAAGAATTTGTATTTATATTCATATTTTTATGACAACTTTATCTTAAGTTTGCCATAGCTTCTTTTCACATTCATGTTTATCTAAAGCAGGGTGTCCAATCTGTGGCCCGGGGCCAACTACGGTCCAATTTTATTGGCCCACAGAAAATTAATATTTGCGTGTTTTATTTGAATTTGTAAAATGTATACAAAGAGACCTGAACTGCACAGGTCCTTTTTCACTATTTAATGGAATATTTAGCCCCAAATAATTCAAATATTATCTAATATGCCTGTCTACTGACAACCTTAATAAGCAGACATTTAAATATATACCTGTAATATATAATAAAATTGCCATTAACCCTTTTGTGACAAAATGAATAAGGAAAGTTGTGCTGTACGATGAACAATATATTAACAACCTGCCAGTTAAGATGGTGAACTTGTGACTTATGAGTAAACACAAAACTGAGAGAGTCCATTGTGCCATCAACAGAAAATGAATGTTGTAAAAGAAACACGTGACACCGCCATAAACACGGAACGTTTCGAGTCCATGGCAACTAGCTAATGACTTCCTAATGACAGGAACCTGTTTGCTGAACTCACAATCAGTAACCAGTCAGCCAACCGTTGTCTGTGGACAGCATGACCGACGCTATGTTCTGTCAAAGTCAAACTGTGGCACAGACAACCACATATCAAATGGAGCGAAGGGACAAAGACAATAGACGCCGATCTAACTTTAACAATATGAACTCAAACAAGGCTTTTAGGGCTCTACTCAATTGCGTTCCAACGTTTTCACACGATATCTCTTCCTCCTGCTGCAAGACAGCAACCCATGTGTCAGTTGTAAACACAAGGGCAAAGAGGTCATTACCCCTTCACGCCTCTTCTAATTTCCGCCTCCACACTGAGGCTAATTTAGAAATCATTTGAACGGAGTCTCCCTTAAACTTTTGCCTTTTCTTTTAGCTCAGAGACACCATGAGTCTAACCTTTCCTCTCTTCGCCAGTCAGAGGTTAACATGAGTGCAGTGAGGTTGAATCACATCACGAACAAAAAGCCTCACATTCCTGTCGCACACACACGCACGCACACACGCACACTTTCACTTTTGACCACTGAGCAAACAGTCACACACCCATCACCCCTGAAAAAAAAAATATTCAAAGCCATTTAATCCCAAGAGAAGAAGATGAGAGAGGGACGTAGAGAAAAGCAGAATAAAAGAACATACTTGAAATTCAGACCTACTGTGCAGTTTGGGGCTGGCAACGTTCCCACATGCTCCTGACACAGTCAACCCAAGCACTACTCCCTCCTCCCTCTCCTCTCGGAGGTCCTCCCCCCACCTCCTCCACAGAGCCCTCCCCCTTCGGCCCACAGCGGAGACCGCCTGACTTCCTGTTTACCTCTGACCCCTAGTTATCCCCCGCCCCCGCCCTTATCTGGCGTGCCTCCAAAACAGACAGGCCGGATGCAACACACACAGAACACCAGACAGAGTGCGCACGAAAGGGCTGGGGAGAGAGAGAGACAGAGAGCGATAGAGAGAGAGAGATAGAGAGAACAGGGTGGGGGTGAGAGGTGGGAGGGTAATCAGAGAGTGTGCGAGTGAGACGGCCTATCACCATGTGACGACAGAAGCAGCAGGTTTCACAGGGTGTTTGTGCGCGTGTTTGCATGAGTGTACATTCTGTGTGTGTGTGTGTGTGTGTGTGTGTGTGTGTGTGTGTGTGTGTGTGTGTGTGTGTGCGTGCGTGCGTGCGTGCGTGCGTGCGTGCGTGCGTGTGTTGCGTGTGTTGCGTGTGGGTGGCAGGGTGAGGTGATGTATGGTATCATATTTCAGGGCTGATTACAGCCCCGGTTGCCCAGTCTGGGCGGCTCACGGTTACATAAACCTCAACAGAGGTCAGGAATCAACAAAGCTAGCATGTCACACTCATCCAGTTGTCTTGCAACGACACAGCTCTGGAGCCGTGGCAGAGCGGGGAGCTGTAATACTCACACACAGAGAAAACCTTAACCAGTACAAGGCAGATAACCACTGGGGAGGAGGAGGAGGAGGAGGCGGCACTGGGTCAGTGTCACTGCCAGCGGGCATGAAGTGATTGGAGTGATCAAGGCCATGAGTAGCCATCAGGCTCCATTTTCAGTTTGTTTCCAGTACTTTACACTGTCATAGTTGAAATCTTTTGTTGAACATCAGACTGTAGTTAAAACAAAGACAAAAATGTAAGCAATAAAAGAAGGGCTACACATCTCCCAGGGTTAGCCAGCATTTAGAAGTTTAAACTATTAACACAATGGTTTATTAATTACTTTATGTTCATCAATATAGTTTTAAGAACATTTAAGTGAATAAAATATACATAGATATACTATATTTGATATATAAGCTATAAATGGTTTTACCACCCATTACGTAGAGGTAAGCAGGTCAGCTCAGGAGATAGACACATCAGCCAATCATTCCGTTGGCCCAAATGAAATGACAGGTTGTGTCTAATTGATTGTGGCCATCAAATAAATGAATTTAATTTCAATATGTTACTGGTGGCACATGTGGCAGTCAAGTGACATGGCCCTCCCTCGCGCAATTGTACTCAAATTCAGTGGGCATAAACAAGCATTGACTAACAGATAATAACAATAAAGCTAGCTGATGAATGGATGCTACCCCCTATAAATTCCGACTCATCCACCAATAACATGCAAGATAGTCGCGCATATGTGTGGACGCCATTTCTGAGCCATTTTGCACTGGTGTCTCTGTAACCTACAAGACACATGGCACATGTTCTATCTGGGATTGCTAGCTATAGATGAGACTAGCCTTTGGGACCATGATCTCCAAAGGAGTGAACATGTCATATAGAGATGCAATTTTCCTTGGAACATGCAACAGGAGTCACTTTACATGATAGCTGATAATGATTAAGAAAATAAAGTAACAAAAAAAAAATACAGAATAAGCTTTTATGTCCAAGTGTGGGTTATGCATTGGTCAAAAATACTACATGATACATTAAGTAAATCCAATTCAGAAATGACTTACAACGCAACAGATACAAATCAGCTCAGCTAACAAGCTCAGACGTCTCACACACATCATTCCTCACTTCCTGACTAGTCACAGCGTAAGGACCAGCTGCTGACTCACTATAAACGACATAAGCATTACAGAGTGGCAGCAACTCACAAGGGGGCCAAGGGCAGGAGAAAGCCCCTAGCAGCCCCGTACATATTGTTGAAATGATTCACAACACACAACGTTTTCCCCACATCTGTTGGTTTGAATTTAGATCTATTGCAATGGGGGCCCAGCACATTATTTTTGCTCAATTTAATCTCCGAGTACAGTAACCTGGGAACGGCTATTCACTCTTGAACCCCGGGTGCTCCACACAGCTGCAGTTGACCATTACAACCATTGGAAATCCTAATTAGCCACATTCACCGCGGGGGAGTGAAGAGTGGGCAGCTATCTCCTGATGCCTTGCCTGTTCAGCAAACACACTATCAGCGGGCTCTTCACACATCAGTGCACATGAATAGCACAGTCAGCCTGTAAGCATCAACACGGGGCTGGATGTTGACACAGACAGGGAGAGGCTCGTTCATGTGGCCGTGGTTCACAGCCCAATTCAATCAAGGACCTTTGCAGATGGGCAAATAGCCTGTGCGGATGGAACTGTGGTTTAGGGCAGGCTACTGGTTTTGTTGTCACCACTCGGCCTGTCTGAGTGATAGTGAAGGCAGGGCTCAACGTAAAGGTTGCATTTTGGCTCAAGGGCATAGGTTTGCTGTCAGAGGTAGGGGGTAAATAATGACTCTGTTGCCACTCAGAGAGCATCATTTAGAGAGATTCAAATTGGTCACTCACACAAAGGGTAGGTGCAGATACATAAAGGATGATGTCAAGCAACACTCTTAGTCTGCTCTGAGTGTTATGATGGGCTGTATCGTCAGTAGTGTGTCATAAAATCCTAAGTGCTCTTGTGGGGAAAAAAAGTGTGAATTACTGTGCCTGTTTCCCACGACCTTCAAAACAACATGTTTGATTGTTGTTAAATGTGCTAATGTTGCATTTAATCAAAACAAATTAAAACAGATGCATCAAAAAGGAATCCATGAATGAGCTGAAATTCAATGCTGTGCACACCATGACGATACGTCTGCTGCTCTGCCTGTTGGTCATGTGTCACTTGTGGGCTGGGGGTGGAGTGGGGGTGGATGCTGCTAAGTTACCAGCCAACGGAGGTCCAGGAACCGCCTGAAGCCTGTTACAGCCAGCTAATGCATTCGCTCAACCTCCCCCTCCACTTCTTTTCTCCCTCTTGCTGCTCTTCCTCGTCGTCTCTCTCCCTCCCCTCTCTTGCAGAAGCACTCCTTTTTCTCCGTGAACTACTGCTCCCTGCATCTCCCTGACCCCCTCCCCCCCTCCCTCAAGTGCTAACCACCACTC
>JAFBJT010001208.1:30030-45036 GCA_016785325.1 Chascanopsetta lugubris
CCCCTCCCCCCCCCCTCTCTCTCACACACACACACACACACACACACACACACACACACACACACGCCACACACACACACACACACACACACACACAGACAGACTGTGGCAGCAACCACAACAGCCTGAAACCTCCCCCACACTCCAGCGAGGCAGTGTGCAAGTGCCTCTGGCTTGCCCTGACCCACATCTTGATATAGCCCTAAGTATGCTTACAGCTAAGTCCTGAAGACACTCTTGCCACTCTTAGCCTAATCAGGCCTGACCTGCTGTCGGCAACCTGAGCAGGCCAGGCTGGACAGACCATTATCATTTTCAGATGGCCCTGGGTACTGCCTCCCCACCTTCCCCCACTCCATCAGTGATTGCAGGTTTCCTACTAGACAGGCACATGTTCTATCTGGGATAGCTAGTTAAACATTAAACAAGTGACTGGATTCTATGGTACGGAATACTAGGAAAATCATAATTTCTTCAGCCCTTGTAACATCAAATCCACTGAATTCATGTCAGCTTATCAACACTCTCCGGGAATCAACTGACAACAAATCAACGGGAAGAACAATGAGCACTGTACTCATATAAATACTACACCATGGACCAGGGGAAACAGTAGTTGATGGGGATCCTAGGGTAAAAACAAACATGCATGGGTCTGCTTTGTTTTCTTACCTTCTCCTCCGTGCACTCAACAGGTGGTGGTTTCCTAGGCTCGTGTCCCCTCTCGAAGCTGGAACTATCCCAGGAGCAGTTGGATTCATCTTGCTGGCTGAGAGCAGCCTCCAGCTGCGGCAGTAGGTCAGGTAGGAGGTCAGGAGGATCCAGTCCCTCCAAGTCTCCGTCTTGTGCCTCCGATGTCAGGATACCATCTCCCAACGCTTGGTATCCATTTGTGCTGATGGCCCTGCAGCTCCGAGGCTGCTCGGAGGGCATGGTTGGGTAGCAGTTCATGGATTCACCAAACATGTCAGAGGTCCCACCGTGTCCCTGGGTTTCAACGGGACAGCGTAAGGCCCGGAATGGACATTCCTCTGCCTGGCTACCTGAAGTCCTAGTGTGCTGTTGATTTATAACTCCTGTGGAGGGAAACTGACATACAGTCCCTGACAGCTCAGGTACCGTGGAAGTGAGGGGTACATTGGTGGTGGGTGAGGGCCCTGCGACTGTGGACAAAGATTGGTGATTTAAACTGGGTAATTCAGGCTCTCCAGGGTAAGCAGGGTACTGAGCCGGTTGGTAAGCAGGGACAGAATTGACTGAGCAGGTGGGAAGTGAGTGAACCATAGAGGATGAGTGTATGGAGAAGGGCAGGTTAGGGTCCTCCATTCTTGATCCAGAGAAGGCTTGGCCTCCTGAGGTCAAAGGATAGTTCCCATGCTGCTGCTGCTGCTGTTGCTGCTGTAAGCAAGTATTCTGACTATCCAAATAAGACTTATTTGGCAGAACCCTCGACTGGAACCTGGGTGCTCCTACAGCTAGCTGGTGCTGAACCTGCCGCTGACTATGGTGAACTTGGTGCGGGTTATGAGGCTGACTTCCCTGGTGAAAGGGGAAACTGTGATGCCGTTGTTGCTGTAGAGGCATTGTCTGTGTGGTAATTTGAAGGGACTGGTGCTGGTTTAACAGCTGTCGCTGATGACTTTGCTGTTGTTGCAGCTGCTGCTGCATTCTGTGCTGCTGCTGCTGCTGCTGCTGTTGCTGTGGATGATGGCAGGGTTGGTGTTGCTGCTGTTGTATATGTTGTCTGACATTGAGTTGCTGCTTGTGCAGTTGCTGCTGCTGATGACAAAGCTGTTGTTGTGGATGTTGCTGCGGCTGTGATACAGTGTGGAACATATTCCCATTCTGGTCTTGATTGCCCCACATAGGACTACTACTGTTACAAAAAAGCCCATTGGACTGAGGTACTTGGCTCATGGTGGCATTGTGGTACGGGCCATGCTGCTCTGGCATTATGCCACCACCTCCAGCAGCTGTGCCCACATGACCAGCAAATGTCTGCCCTGTAATATTCTGTCCCTTTAAGCCAATGTAGTGGCTCATCTGTTGACCATAAGTGGGCATGACTTGTTGGGTTGAAACTGATGGCATTATGTCTTGCTGCTTCCCTGAGCCCAGAGGCTCCACTTGGTGGAGGGGCTCAAAGTCAGCAGTGAGGTTCAGCTCATCCACAAGTGAAGGTGCCGAGGGAAACCCATCCTCGTCCAGTCCTTCCAAACCTCCAACAAAGAGGCTGGGATCGTCAAAGAACTCCATGGCTGAGTCCAGAAGGGTGAGTGGAACCTTTGGAACTCCACTGGATCCAAACTGGTCCCAATAAACCTTGCTTTCTAAAGCATGTCCATTATATCACGTACCTGTCCAAAAAAAGAGAAATAAAAACACAAAATGACCATGCAAATTATAAGACTTGATAATGATATACAAAACAGTAGTTTCTGTTTGATGATGACAATTTATCAAGTACTACTCTGGACCCATATCTCATTATAGCTACTGTATTTACCAGACTATAAGTCACACTTTTTTTCATAGTTTGGCTGGTCCTGTGACTTATAGTCAGGTGCACCTTATATATCAAAATATTTATCCCTTTAACTCTGAGCACATCCAAATGCATTTCTGTAATCAAATCTGTTTGCCCCTTTAAGTGCGCAATACATTCTGGGTTGTTTATGTTCAGTCTCATGTCCAGTGCATAATGACGTCACTGGTTTTTCTCAGCCCAGTTCTTACGGAAATATGAAATGGGTAGCTCTGTGATTGTTGAGTCGGTTCCAGTGTCCGGTTTGATAGAAGTGTATGAACCGCTAACGTCCCATTGACGCCATTTGTCTCCACTTCCAGGGAAACCTGCAGTTCTACCGAGCAGTAAATACACAGTCGGGTTGCCGCAAAGACATGTTAAATGGAACACCATTATTACTTCCTGTTTGCTAGAGTTTCATCAGTGCAGCCCTGCAGTGTCCATGTTCATCTCTGAGCCTACAACAGATCTCAATCTCAATCTTCAATCTCCTGTCACGTGAGTCCTTATCAACCCCGCCAGGGGCAAACAGAGCATGTTTATATCGAGCCACTCCAATTAAATGATCAAATGTGCAACTTATATATGTTTTTTTTTTCCTCTTCGTGGCGCTTCTTTGTTTTGTTTCTGTTTTTTTGACTGATGCGACTTATACTCCGGAGCGACTTATAGTCTGGAAAATACGGTACCTTTTTTTTTTTGAAAAAAGGTGCAGGGCATAAGATTTTGGTCATTTCTGTCACTTCACAAGAATTTCACAAAACCATGATATACTGACATTTTCATGGACTTATTATTACCTAAATGTAGTGCTGGGCGATATGATGATACATAATGTAGAAACGATGGAAAAATGTGTATCACGCAATTTCTCTTCTATCGTCATTTTTTTCCCATTATTCAAGCAAAGATTTCACATTGTGGGAAACCATGTATTATTATTGTCACTATGCACCGGTCAATCGCGAGGGCAGTGCAGGTCGATCGCCAGCAACGGCGCTCATCATGCGTCAACACGGGAGAGCGAGCGAGAGCGAGAGAGAGATACATATTGTCAAACACTTCCTTTGGAAAAGATGAAATCCAGCTTGTTGGGGAAAATCAGGTTTATTTTCCTTCAGGTCACAAATATATACAGCCCTCTCTGCCATCACTCCGCTCCGCTCACAGCTCTCTCGCTCTGTCTGCCTCTCCCTCTCTCTCTCTCCACATGCATACACGCCGGTCCCCTCGTCCACAGGACCCGTAGGTAGCTGTCCCTTATGCCTGACAATAAAACATTTAAAGTGCCACAATAAACTCTGCATCCTGTCCATTGTTACGAAAATAGAAACACTCCAGGATTTCCTTCTAAAATTCTATCAATATAATTAAAAGATGCAATTGGTCCCAGTCATGGAAGAAATGAATTTAAATAAAGCAACAAAATCAAACATGTTTGGGGTGGGGGGCTTCTTCTCTTACAGTATATATATATATATATATATATATATATATATATATATGTGTGTATGTGTATGTGTATGTGTGTGTGTGTGTGTATGTGTAGGACTGTTGATCTACCTCTGCTCTTCTGTTGACATTTGATAATTTCATATTGCTGCACTACCGGATGTCTTTTGCTCATTTGTGACAGTTCTGTTTAATGTCACTTCCAAATAAAGTGAGAAAAAGATAAGCAATCATATCTTCTGGTATCTTGTATAATTGTTTATAGAATAACTGAAAACGTACTATATCGTGGAATATCGTTATCGTGATATATAATGATCCATATCGTGATAGATTTTGTCCATATCGCCCTGCACTACCTATATGTATTATTTTTCTTCCATTACCCTTAAATGAGACCTTTATTGTATATTTACATGAGAAGTGGGTCCTCTCTAGGGGGACCGTCATGTTTTTATAGTAGCCCAGAGTAGTAAACATCCTTTGAGTTTTTTTGACAACTGAAGTTTACCATAGCTTCCCCTGCATGATCAGAAGGGTGAGGTGATGGATACTATATGCAACTTCACTACTAGTGTCACTGAATCTTAAACACTGCACCTTTAATCAATGGGTTAGTAGAATGGCATGGATTCCCATCCAATGTCAGCAAAGCTTGCAAAAAGTGAATAATGACTAGGTCAGAAGGAAATGTGGTGCTGTCAATTATCTATCAGCACTTCCTTTCATGTGTGTAGCAAAGCAGCTGGTGCAAACCAACCACCAGCCACCAGCAGGTGCCTCTTCCTGTCCCCCTCCCCTTTGACACACAAACGCACCTCAACCCTTACACCCCCACACAGCCGATGGTGCTACTTACCATGCTGCTGTAGAATTTGTGGGAGGTGCAGTCAGCTGATAGAATTTCAGGAGCTTGGGACTGAGGCAGATGAGCCCCTCTGAGTGAGTGAGTGTGTGAGAGTGTGGGTGTGTGTGTGAGTGTGTTCTGCAACCACAGACCAGTGGAAGATGACAGAAGCCTACCCAGCTCCGTCATTATATGCTGACTTGCTATGCACACAGAGGCAGATACATTTCTTTAGTATATTATTCTAACTCCAAGTTGTTTTCACGTTTTATTGGTTAACAAACATTTCACATGAGTTTTCGGGATAGGCTGATATATCTTTCAAGCATGATTCTCATTCATTTTTCCTGCCCTTATCTTGTTAGCATAAACATGAATGTTTGTGATGAAACACATTTACAGTTTTCATTTGTTAAAGAAGTATAACATGGTAAGACAGAGAGATGAGGGAGCCTATCCTGATTCAAGCTGATGAAGCCATTGTGAGACACATTGTCACAATAATAATTGCACTGGGCCAACACTGAGCTCTATGGTGTTGTTGTTTTCTACTTGCTGGTGGACATTTTTGCATGTTCATGACATCAGACCTGACTACCCTTGCTTGTATTTCTGTGAAGCACGTTGGACTGCCACAATGTATGGAATGTGCTATATAAATAAACTTACCTTAACGTGCCTTGCCTTAAACCTCATGTTCAGTTTTTGCATAAATAAGGGCGTGGCTGAACCGTGGGCCCACCCCAGGTCTAATCGACTTAAACATGTCCCTCGTTTGCTTTGACCAGAGAAAAAACTGACAACATTTACTTCACATCTGGTTCCATCATTTACATTGTCATTCACTCCTTATCTGTGCCTGTTATCTCGGCAGGGTCACGGGGGGGGGGGGGGGGGGGGGGGGGGGGGGGGGGGGATGGGGTTGGGGTGGATCCACCCTCTGGACATGAGGCAAGTCACTCACAAATCCAATGTAGCTTACAACCTAAGGTCAAGCCTTGTATTTGGACTGTTTGAGGAAGGAGGAAACAAACCACTAGTATTAATAATCCACACAGCCAAAGGGAGAATACTCAAACTCACAAAGACGTCAACCGGTCAGCAGGCTTGAACCCACACTCAGATTACTGATGTTAAAGAATGCTCATGTAACACATTTGATGACTAGATCAAATCAATTAAAATTTAAGGGACACTCTGAAAAATGCATGCCAAGGTCCCTTATAGGATTTTCATTGACCAAATCGTCAATTGTCTTATAATGTTTATGTCTTTCAATGCATCATTGGGGCACCTACCAACATTGAAGGTGCAGTGTGTAAGATTTGGTGATATCAACCAGTGAAGTTGCATATTGTATCCATCACCTCACCCTTCCCATCTGAGCATGCAGGAAAACCTATGATAGCCCTTGGTTGTCATTAAAGCTCAAAAAATGTTTAGTACATGCACTGTGAACTATTGTAAAAACATATTACAATAGTTTATTGGGGTTTAGGCCCCCATAAGGTGGACCCGCTCCTGATCTAAATGTACATTAAAGGGCTCATTTTAGGGTTATGCAAAAAAACAAGTGATACATTGGGGTGCTTATACAATTGTTAAAATGTCTGTCTATAAGATTTTTTTATTACACTTCAATTGATAGTACCACAAAATGTACCACAATCTTACACACTGCACCTTTTGTGTAAGAGTTCAGTCATTTTCATCATTTCATAACTACAAAACAAATACTGTCATTTTAATGAATTTATAATCACAAAAATGTTTTTCATAACCCTTAAATGAGCTCATTACAGTTTATTTACATGAGGAGCAGGTCTCCTCTACGGCGGCTGCCATGTTTTTACAGTAGTCCTTATTGGACGTAATGAACATCATTTGAGCTTTATTGACAACTGAAGTCTACCATAGTTTAGGTCCTGCGTGCTGAATAGTGTGAGGGTGAGGTGATGGATACAACATGCAACTTCACCTCTAGATATCACCAAATATTACACAATGCACCTTTAAACTGAAGGCGTAAGACACAAATCAACTTTGCCATTTGCCCTGAAACATCGAGGCCTATTCTTGAACCTGTTGGCAAGGCCAAACTGAGCTGGTGCCAACCTACAAACACACACCCTCCATGTGGTCCAACCCTACACACCATGTCCTCCCAGCCTCTGTCCTGTGGACCTCCAGCTGTTTCGTTCATTATTGTACAGCACCACCCAGGCACGTGCAAGCTCAGGGACTCTGATACCAACATGGGCTGTGTACACAACTGCTACTGAGGCCTGGGCCTGGTGTCACAAAGGGCTTTGAACCAAACAGGTTTAGGAAGACAGGAGGGTGGCAAAGTGGAATTGTGACGATTCTCTTCCAATGCCCCCACCGGTGTCAATATCACCTCCGTGGGGTCCAACTCTCCTAAATACCTGCTGGGTGCTTGATGGTCCAGCAATGTGTTGCACAAACCGCTCGACAAGTGGAAACACAATCGTGCCCACGTGGAGCACAGGGTGGTGGAAATAAAATGAGCCCCGGGGGTCGTGGGGATGAGTCACACGTGAGACCAGACCCTGCACTTTAAGCGTCCAGGAAGGTGTCGTGACGCTGGGGGAAGGAGATGGATGGAGAGGTCGGCGGGGATGGGGTCAGCCATGACGGAACTACTTTGTCGCCCTACTTTTGTGATTCAAATTGTTAATTTTAGTTTTTAAAAGCAGCGCGGATGAACCCACTCTGCCCCTGAGTGGTCGCTGTCAGTTCAGGACCACCACCATGACCGAGGGGGACTACTTTCAGAGCCCGGCTCGTGCTCACTCTCGACCGGCGGAACTGTGGGGAAAGTGCGGCGGTTCCTTCCGCCGAGTGAGAGCCATATTTTACCTTGTTTAAAGTTAGTTCAAGAATCATGTCAAATTTTAACTGAGGAAATAAAACACGCACGGACACACACAGACGCGCGGGCGCGCACGCACACACAGTAAGGCAGTGTGTCATCAGACAGCTGAGACGAGCCCCTTTCACTCGCCTGACAGAAATTGTGACAGCTCCGCGCTTCAGCGAATAAAAAAAAAACTAAAATATATGTTTAAATGTGTGTAGTTTCTTACCTGTAGTGAAACCCCCACGCCGCGGCTCCGGTAGTCCACGCAGAGACGGTGTTCACGGCGAACTTGTGCCCGTGTTGTGACTTGTACTCCTGCTGGCGACCGCGGCGCAGCGGCGGCTCTACGGCTGCTCCTGCTGCTGCTGCTGCTGCTGACGTGAACGCGATAACAGGGCATTTGCATATTAGTAAGCTCCTCTGTGATTGGCCCGTTGGCAATTTGGGACAACGTAGCCTCCCGGTGCGACCGTAACGCCCGGGGCACCCGGTGCTGTTGCTCCCGGTGTGGTGCAGCCCCCGGTGAGCGGCGGGCAGCGGAGGGTTGAGTCGTGAGTTCGTTTGTAAAGTGGCCGTGTTGACAGCGAAGCATAAGATGGCCGCGTCCGGGGCCTCAGCCAATCAGAGGAGGTTTTACTTTGGCACATGGAGCAGAGTCGCTCCTCCGAGCAAACAGTTCAGGAGCACGAGGGACGTTTCTCACCACGGGTTTGTACTGACCTCTACTGGCTGATTTAGAGAAATGCTGCTCAGTCCTTTATATTTCCATTTGTATCTCATGTTGTTTATATTACTGTCAGTTTGTGTATTATGTACATACTATCGGAATTGTATTCTATTTAAATTGTATTTACTATGCATTTTATTTTATTTGTATATTTCATTTTAACTATTTTCCAGCCATGTTGGACGAAAAGACAATTTAAGTTCCATTTAAACTTAACCTAACTCAACTTAAGTTTGTCTCATCTAATCTTAGCTCTGAGTGAACTGAAAATATTTAAAAAGTACAGTGTGTAAGATGTAGGTGAAAATGATGGAATAGAATGGATACGATATTGATTTTAAAATCACTTTTTTGTACGTGTGTATAATGATATAAATGCTGCAATTGTTGTTTTAATAACCCCTGTAAGCTTGTCCTCTCTATGGAGGCGGCCATGTTGGACCATCACATTTTTACAGTAGCCCAAAATGGATAAACCTGTTGATTTTCAAGGATGACAGAAGTCTACTTTAGATTGTCCTTCATGTTTGTAGGGTGGGGTGAGATGAGGTTTATTTAGCTGCAATATGCAACATCACCTTAAATGTCATGAAATCCCAAACCCTGCACCTTTCAGCCACTGGCTTTATTGGAGCTTCCACTTTCTAGTAAAGACCAAAACAAAGTACAACTTTGTAGTTTAAATCATCTTTATTGACTTCAGAGAAAAGCATTTCAATCTCATGATCATCTATGCAGCAAATGTTGTATACAAACCAGAGCAGGAACCCTCAAAACCCATAGATACCAGCAGTGTGTGAGTAAAGCACTCGGAGCTTCGGTTACATCTCTCCCTTTCACTACAGCTATAAATAAATCAAAATAAACAGGTTTCAGCCTAACGTGTCTGATGGTCTAATTGAGTCCTTTGTAAGCTGGAGAGTTCCCACACATTTCATCATGACATTTTCACTACTGTAACTTTGACGGAGGCTGGTGAGACTGACACAAGTGGAGACGTCACACAATAAAGTGACTTTGGTGTATGGACAATGGCGTTAAAAACAATTCTTATCAAAATACACAAATCCTGTGGACTTGTTTGAATTCCATTCACTTTTGAAGCATAAATCTGTTTGTATGTAGTTAACATAGAATGAAACCAATTTTCTTATAGCATACCTATAGAGGTCTCTTTAAGTCCAACCTTAGCACAGAATCTATATGTACACATCAAACCTTTAATAACCAAAGGGGCTCACAAAACATTGAAGATCCAATCAGACAAAAATAATAAAATACACAAACGTCCTCATTTAAAAAGCATCCTTACCTGCTCTGCTTCATATATATATTAGGAACTATGTAAGACCTGCAGTAGAATTCAAAATAAATCATCATCATGATCTAATGACAAACAAATACAAAATAACCTAATTAAGAGTTTGGGAGAGGTCACTCGCACTCTAAAACATTCTGACAAATAAAACAGTCCTGAGCCGGTTTCAACAGGTGGAGCCAGATCACAACGTCCACCACCTCCTTTTGGGATTGTTACATCATGACCTCGCCCGACGTGTGCATGGATGTGAAAATCTACAGGAGAAAGCTCTTTGATTGCATCACGGCCTAAATGACACTGCTGAGAACATCCACTTGTCATCGTCGATTTACATATGATACAGACTTGGTTTTCTTATTCTAAAAAGCCGTCTGAGTAGAGACCTACAAAGCTTCTTTTTGTTTCTTTAAAGCTGAGCGATAACATGAAGAGCTGATACAAAGTTCTCCCAACAGTCCCGGGGATCCACATCCCATTAAAACAGTAACACTGATGCTTTGCCTCCCTCTGGTGGCCACTGATGTGAATGCGCCGGCTCAGCTCTGTGGAGGAGTGTCTTCTTTGCTGAAGGGCTGCGTCGATCCAGGCTTCACCCAAGACAGCCCTGACACTTGCATTCCCTTGTGGTGATCCTCAGGCCGTCTCTAGGGCAACAAGGCAAATTGGCAGTTGCGTAACAGGGTTGGATCGACCAATCAAGACGCTCCTAGCTTGCATAACTGCTGAATAAAACCTGTATCCAGCACATCACTGTGTGAAAATAAACTTTTATTTAGGTATTGTAAACTTTACCTTGTAAGCAAACATCCTCTCCTTTGCTTCCTCGTGAACGGCTGGGTTCCAGGGAGAAAAACTGTCAATAAGAAACAAACTGTTTCAGAAACCTTTAACCATTTAATTGTGTATTTTTTTTTAAAAATTATTATTCATTATATTTAAGAAAATCAAAAAAACCATAATGGGAATTTTTTCATGTGTTTTTTCACACTTACACATAAAGTGTATATCCATACAATTTAACTGAAGAGAATTTATTTAGACCATTTATTTTTAAATGCTACACGGTTTACATTAAAATACTTGAAACAAATATATCAATAAAATACATAAATATTAACAGACATTACAGCAAGCCATATTCAATAGGGAGACATTTGCTTTCATTACGTCAAACTGATTAACAAAATAAATGGAATAAAATAAATGGATGTGTCAATCTTTTTTTTTTTTATATAAATCCTACTTCAAAAGTAAATCACATTTTGAATATTTTGAAGGATTCATTAAATTTTTTTTTATATTTGACTCATTTTTCAGAACTAATGTATTCAATGTCTGGGAACTCTGGTATTTCAAAGTTTATTTTTGTGGCATTGCCTCATAAAGGTGGATGATTTACCAACCTTATTGCGTAGGGATCCTCAATCTTGGGCTGGTCAAAGAGATGACTGTTGCATAGTTTCACACTGTCCACCACTTTGCTTTTGAACAACTGCACGTCCTTTTCATATCTGGGAGGAAACACAGGATCATATTTCAGTGTCAATAGCTAAAGTGTAATTCATAACATTAACAATAGACAGATTAAAACGGCACAATCAACTTCTGAGGTGCAATTGTAATGTATGCTGACTCACACTTAAAATGGAAATGAGATTATTAGATCACTGGATCACCCATGCACTCCCTGCTGCAAATCAAAATGTCTGCCACTGGAGCGTACAGCAATACTCCAGTGAGGTCATTTACAACTCTATCAAACACAAAGTGTTGGGTGTCTGTATTTGAAACAATGTTACGACAGTTATCAATATTTACATGGTGGAGTTACTAGATTTGCAGTACTAATCCATAAAAATTCATATATTAATTATGACTCTGCAGACGTCGCCATATTGAGTCACAATGTTTTTTATAAAAGCCCAGAATGGAGAAAGTAACCAACTTCTGTGTTGAAATGATAACTGAAATCTTTATGTGTTCTCCTACAGGTTAAGAAATGAAATGAGTAATGTGAGCTACAATGACTGCAACATGCATCTTCCACCAGTATATGTCACTTGATCAGACGAACTGTAACTAAAAAAAAAAAAAATACTGCTCGACGGATGATGAGTAACTTACAGCACAGCAGCTTCCGGGTTGAGGGGTTCTGTGGTGTTGATCTTGTAGAAAATTGTACGAGCATACATCAAAACTTGCCAGATGTGGTTATGATTTCGTCTACGGGAGAAAGAAGGATTAAGTGTCCGACACCATTTCGGTTTAGTGCTGCATTAACATTTCACAAAATCGTCAGCTGAGTAAACAGTTCAAGGAAAAGCGGAGCCCGATAACATTTGCTTAGTGTGCATAAAATCCATGATTCAGAGAGAACGGGAGTTACTTGCACAAGCGCAAAAGCAGAGAGCATACCTCCATTTGGTGAAAGATCTCCTGACATCAAGCTCTCCAGACACAGGGTCAACAAGAGGGTGGAAGACTGGGATGTCAAATACTAATTTCTAAAATGAAGCACAAGAGGGATAACGGCTGAAGGGTTTTCCTTAACAATGTTTTATACGTATAACAGAATGCTTGGTTTCCATCATTGCCGATCAAATTACACATATTCATTGCTCTCGAGAGCATGGGGATTTTGAGAGAATGTAGCTTTGGGGTTTAAAATACGACGGCTCATATTTCCCCGTGTGACACTTCCAGACATTTTAAGACACGCATGATTTTCTCTGGGTTGTGGTGTTATCCATGAAATGTATTCAGCCTGTGTCAGTAGCACAGGTGTATGTGACTGTCGTTTGCATAATAGAGTCCAGGTGACATGTACACAGAGCAAAGGTGTGTACACAGCTGTAACTCTTGCGATCTGGCTGCAAATGTTGGCAGATGAAACTTTATGGGTGTTGTCATGAGCATGGGAGAGGGAGAGAACATGGGAGCAGAGGCAGCATAGAGCTGCAAGTGGATCTGTAAGGAACCGTATACATTACTATAATATTCTGGGGGGCTCCATTATGAAACTGTGATAGTACAAATTAGAATACACATCATAAACTATATATTTTACGTTTCTGTTTAAAAAGGTTTTTCGAAAATGACTCACAGGACACTCTCCATCTGGATAGTTGTCTGGAATATACACAGTGAATTTGAAGACTCCATCCTGGTACAAGCCATGTCTGATGAATATTACTCCAAACCACACTAAACACAGAGAGGTCATAGTTTAGAAACTTTACCTTTAAGAGCACAAATGTAAAAATATTTTGAACAGCATTTTAGAAGATGTGGACATTTGACTGATGTAAATATGTGATCAGAGGGTCCTTACTTAGTGCTGACTTGTAGGATGGTTGAACATAAATTCCAGGGAGTTTCTGCTTTATCACGAGTGTGCTGCAGGTCACATGACACACAGTGTGATCAAACAACAAGGGCAGAGAACAGATGTGAGAAACACATTTGATCCTGGGGGAAAGAGGAGCACTGTGAGATCCAACAGATGTACTCACAACTCAGCCAGGAGAGAGTACTCCAGGTAAAAAGGTCCATAGGAAGCGTGTGTGCCATTGGCCGACTGGACCGGGGTGCTCGACGAAGCAGGCTTAGTAATGGGGGTGGCATTCTTTGGAATGGCTGGAAGCTGCTTTTTGCCCAACGACAGCCGGGCTGGACTGGCTCTCTGCTCCCCATGGCCACTTTGATCCTCGGTGTCAGGTCTCTGCTTTTTTTAAAGTAAAACAAGAATCTCAATACGACACTCGCAAAAATGTGCAGTGTGTGACGGAGCAGACAGAGGGAAAGTTGTGGGGGCATATTAGAGACAGCTACTGTCCCACAGTGATTTTAGCAAAGGGCCGTGGCCATGTGGCGTGACGTACTCTCGGGTTACATCGGTCATGCGGCCTTCAAGAAACACAGTGCACTTTGAAGTGCAGTGATCAGTGTATCTGACTGACGCAAGTGAGGATGATAAGAGTAGTTGTAAAGTCACTGTATACGATGAGCACACAGCAGTACAATGCCTGGAATGCAAATGACGAATTCTCCTGATGACAAGTACAAATGGCTTGGATACGCCTACAGAAAGTTTCCAAAATAATTCCTCTGATTTGACAGGGCCAAATTAAACTCACACCCATACGTAAATGACATTGTATATTTTCTCCCTATGTCACCCAGGTGGCAACAGTGTGACCAAATTCACCCTGCTCCTCCTCTTTGTAGACATTTGAGTAACTTTAAATCTTAATCACACCTCATAATAACAAAATGTACTCTGGCGGGTGATGGTATATCAAAAGGATTAGAGTTCATAGAAGCCCTTCCAAATACATATTTAGGCAAATTCTGATGACTGTTTATGTCATCTCACATCATGTGAGTATGTGCTGGTCACTTACCTTACGACTTGTATTGGCAGACATGCTCCAGAAGGGATTTAAGTTCATTACTCATCCAGAGGTTCTCTCTATGTAGGTCCCACCACACCTACTGTCCAAGGCCATTCGCTGCTGTGATGGAAGACAACATACATGAAATAACACGGTGTCAACTCGCGCACATAGTGTTGGTCTGACGTTAGATCTGTCTGAGACCACAGCCCTTTCTCGCATTCTCCTTCATTTGAATATTTCTCATAGTAGCCTAAGGATTGTCATTTAAATGTTTGAAGGCAAATAGAGAAATCGTAACAAGTCGTTCACTTTGGACTTGGATAACACAGGCTGTTGTTTGAGGTAGCTTAGCTTCGTGCTACCCACGCTTTAAAATGAGATATGCCAGCGTTAGCCATTTAGTTTTGTTGTTGTTGACACCGGTATCGTGTGTTGTGCAACTAAAGCTAGTTGTCTTGGCAGGTTAACAGAGATAAGGGCTTTAAATTGAGCAAAGTGGGAGCTGGTGTCGTGGAAATTCTGGCAGGACATCGAGTTTTCGTGTTGTTAGCCACAGCCTGGCGCTACACAGCCAAGTTAGCAAACAATACTGTGTTACGTTAGCTCGTTGCACTGACGTGGTGGCAGAAGACAGCAGCAAATGTAACTAAACTATGACTCGGTGAGTACGACATGTTGGTATAAATGCCCATGCGAGGGATGGGACATTGTCTGTCTCTTTGATCCACTTTATGACATCCACCGCATTAGCAAAATAAGCTACTTCTGGCACCGCTACAGCATCTCAACAATCCCTTTATTTTTAGCCTTAGGACGTATATGGACTTAATACTGAGACTCACCGTACCCACTTT
>JAFBJT010001231.1:2302-17807 GCA_016785325.1 Chascanopsetta lugubris
AACAAAGTGTCGGGGGGGGGGGGGATCTGAATAAAACGCAGTCTTTTGCCCTGTAAATGTTTTCATTGACCTCACTACTGCTGTTGTGTTATGGATTCAAGAGACCACTTACAGACCACTCATTGATTAATACAAACTAAAACATCTTAGTATGACTCGTCACATTGAAATTGAAAAACGTACAAACCCTGTTATTATTTCTCTTTCTCTGTTGAACTCATTATCTCCACCATCTCTCTGTGTTCCTCCCCCAGCGTGATGCCACACTTTCAGACCTGCACTCGCCGCTTGTGGAAAAAACAACAGCCTTGTGGCTCTGCTACCAGGAGCCGGCGAGAGGGGGTTGCTAGGAGACGGCAGCTGGGGCAATTCCCCTTGCAGGTGGGTGGGGTCGAGAGCTGGTGATAGAGGCCACACCTGCTGCCCGCCAGGCACACACACACACACACATACCTAAATCACTCAGAGACAACCTTTACATCAACCCTCGCTGTCGCTCCCTGTTACACAGACACTTGCACCTTTGATTTCGACCTGTTCCTGTGCTCTTTTCTGGAATGGTGACCTCATGTACGATGCCCCTTCGTGGTCAGCAGGTTAAAACTAAAGTGCAGTGAACTGGACCGCAGAGAAACATACAACCTTTACACGGGGGCGGATGTGTGTGTGGGGGAGGGGGGGCACTTTTTGGAATATCAAAGTGCATTTGAAGGCAGACGGATACAGCCGGTGGGCATGATAACAAACCTCGGCTTATGACACAAAGTCTTCCATAGGTTTTTAAAGGTCCACATGAAGCTGAAATGATTCCAATTGTCAGGGATGGCATACAAACATATGGTGAAGTGTTTTAAAGGTGCAGTGTGTAAGATTTGGTGACCTCCACAGGTGAAGTTGCATGTTGCATCCATCATCTCACCTTCACCCTTCTGAGCATGCAGGAGAACCTATGGTAGACTACAGTTGTCATAATAACTAAAAAGTGTAAAAACATGGCCGCTGCCATAGAATGGACCCGTTTCTTATGTAAATTTACTTTAGCGATCTCATTTAAGGGTGATGGAAAAATAATAAAACATTTTAAGTGATTATTTATTCCTGAAAATGTCTGTTTTTTCAATATTTTTGAAAGTGACAGAAATGACCAAACTCTTCCACACTGCACCTTAAACGCACACATTGATTTTTTTGTTTTTGTTTTCAAACCCTTGCGTAATCCATAATATTCATGTAACGTTGTCAGGGGAATATTGATTCCAGCAGGAAGCTGCTGCCGTCCCACCAATCTGATCATTTATGTAAATTGGACATATTTAGTCAAACTGCATTTTCTTTTCTTTGTGGATTCTGTGAAGCAAAAACGAATCCCTGTGAAAAATCCCATGTAATCCCGTTAAAGAGAGAGTAGCCTGGTTCAAACACAGAGGCAGCGGGAGGGATTATTCTTGCGTAACACTTATTGCTCTTTTTGAATCTCAGGACACCTCATCATTGGAATATGTATAAATTATAAATTCTCGACTAACATCCACAGCCTCGCACCTCATTGGCCCACGGACGCTCAAACCTGCTTCACAGCAGCTTTTGTGTGAATTATCGTGAAACCTGATGATGGGGCCGGGGAGGGGGCGGGGCATGGACTGACGGGCTATTTGCACAAGGGATCTATTTGTGTCATTCAGGCGTCGGCAGGTGAGCAGCACTTTGCCTCGGTTCCGTCTGAAGTGAGGCGCTCGGAGGAAATTAGCCCCAGATTACTTTTGTGTCGGACAAGAGGCTTTTTAGGGAAGAAACTCATTTGAAAGAACAGTGTACTCTTCTGGTATTTACCTTCCTGAATGTCCCGACAAAGCAAATGTCACTTCATATTGAGTCAGCCACAGCCCTCAGAGCAAGAGAGTGTATTCACACATTAATGCATAAGCACAAGGCTCAGCACCGTGGCAAATGAAAACCAGGGCTTATAATGATATGCATAATGAATCAGAGTCTATAATGTAATCGGAACTGAGTTGTTTTGTTTTTTTTGGTTTTATGTTTTTCCAGGTGATTCTCTGACTGTCCTGATGCGCATCCACCTGCGTTCTGGTGTGTTCCTTTTGATTGATGATGAAAACAGGGAGGACGAAGGCCCACATCAGGTGAGCTTTAATAAATGGAACTTGTAGAGTGGAAGTGGTGAAGAGGTCAAATCAAAAATATGACTTGAGACTCAAAATCCCATAATTTGTTGACAAGATGGCTGCTTTGCATATCTTGTGCGTGGCCTCATAAACTGCAGCAATTTATACACGGTGCCTAAATACATATGTGCAAATGTATGGTACACTAACTCCTTACTCTAAGATAAGGACTCGTTAGTATGAGTTAGTAAATCCTTATTTTTATTATTATGGGATGCAGATTAAAACCTGAGTTTATGGTATGGGTATGTGGTCACCGGGTGCAGTTCACTCCAGGTTAATAAAGGCAGAACAGTCCATTACATCAGTCTGAGGACTCTACACTGTGAACAGGAGGAGGTGTTTGTGTCAAGTGGCCCCTGTTGATAAGACCCTCAGCAGCACGAGAGCCTTGTATAGTAGCTGCCATGTGGTGGTTGGAGGGGAGGGGAGGGAGGGGGGGCATGGGACAGAAGGCATTTAGAAAATATTTATTATTGAATAACGTACTGACATTCATGTTGAGTGATGTTTATGTATCCATTAATGTGGCTGCATTGACTTGTATACAATAGGAGCCCCCCTTGGCTAGAAGCCCTTATTAATTGTGGGGCCCTCAGCATTAAACACTTCAGAACCCCTGTTGAAATAAATTGACATTTACAGTGTGTTTTTTTTGTTTTGTTCCTATATTAGCTGAGAGGTTTCAGATTTTTTTATTTAATTTTTTGTATTATTTTCTATGATTTGGCTTTATTTTATCCAATAGGTTTCTAATGGGGGGCCCCGCCCATCCAGTAACAGGGGATCCCTAACTTCCTAACTTGGGAAGTTAGGGATCCCCTGCTGCATCACACTTACATACACACTTCTGCCAATTATTATAATAATTGTTGATCATTTTGTGTTCAGCAACGATGTCTTCACTCTTATATATTTTACTCTAACACTACTCAAAACAATACTTCAACTCTATTGACATATTTTTTTGCCCCAAGTATTCTTCCAAATGCATCCTGGAATAAACAGAATAAAAAGAAAATTACACACTGAAAAAAGTGCTCGACAAACTGACTCTATCCCGCGCACCTTTAAACTCCATCCCCTTGTTTCCACTGCAAGAAGAGCAGCGCCACAGTTTGTGCTTCGCGACACTTTTTGCAGTGTGCGGAGTGGCACCGCTCCTCTGCCGGTCAGGCAGGCTGAGGATCTGAATGCGCCCACCCCCTTCTTTCCTCTTCTACTCCTCTTTTATTTTCACACACACACCCACACACTCACCCCAAAAAAAGACACACTCCTCAACTCACTCCACCGGTGGGGAAGGAAGGAAGAAAGAAAGAAAGGAGGGAGGGAGGGAGGGAGGGAGGGGGGCGCGTGCAGCAGCAGCAGCAAACGCACGCAGATGAGATTTGTGTACAGACGCGCACCGATGGCGGTGTGAGGCGTTTGCAGCGCGGTGGAACAGTGGAGCTCTAATTTTTTGCTTTCTTTCTTCCTCTTCCTCCTCCTCTTCTTCCTCCCGGTCTGGATTTGTGGACAAAAGCGATGGATTACTCAGTCTGCCTACTTTTCCTGCTGGCCACCGTGTCGTCTGTCTCCACCGGACAATTCCCCACAGCTCAGATGTGAGTACAGCCTGTTGGGCTTTTATTGTTTATTTGTTTGTTTGTCTGTTTGTTTGTGGAGTCCTGAGCAGGAGGTTGTTGTTGTTGTTTTGCTACAGAGTCGATATTTAACTTTGTTAGTGTCATAGTTTTTTTTATTTATTTTTTTGGTTGCATTTTCTTCCTCGTTGTTGTTGTTGTTGTTTGTTTGTTGGAGAAACACTACGGACTATCCCTTTGATGGGATTCTGCTGATGTGTGCATTTTTTGTTTCACTTTTTGGACACAAACTCCATCCTTGATGTATTTAAAGCTGCAGGGTGACTTGTGGCTCTGCTGTCACATGAATCACCCCTAGGGGGAGGGGGGGGGCAAACTTTTCTGCACACACACACACACACACACACACACATACACGCAAGTTATGGTCACAAGTGTGACCCTGTGTAGTTCCCGTTTGACTGTACAGCTTGTTTGGACATTGTTGTTGTGGTCCCTCCTTCCTTCCTTATGTCTGTCCTTTCCTCTCCTTTTCCTCCCTTCTAGAGGTTATTAATTAGACATGTCCTCCCTTCCTTCCTTCCTCCCTTATGTCTGTCCTTTCCTCTCCCTTTCCTCCCTCCTAGAGGGTATTAATTAGACATGTCCTTCCATCCTTCCTTATGGCTTTCCTTTCCCCTCCCTCCTAGAGGTTATTAATTAGACATGTCCTTCCTTCCTTCATTCCTTCCTTCCTTCCTCATTACCTTCCCTCCATGTCTATCCTCTCATATTTACCCCTGCCAGTTTTGTTCCCTTCACTACTTGCATCCTCGTTGCTTTCCTTCCCCAACTACTTATATATGATCTTCCTTTATTCCTCCCTCTCATGACTTATTTAAATGTGTGCCTCTCCCCACACTTCCTCCCTTATATCTGCCTCCCCTCTTCCCATCCTCTTATATCTGTCATTTCCTCCTTCATACCCACCTCAGTTACACCTGCACTTCCTTCTGCTCCCTTATTTCTAGTCCTCCTCCTTCCTTACATCCTTCCTCCCTCCCTTCCTTATAGTATCTTCCCTCCCAAAGTGCCACGCCTTCACTTCACCTCTCTTCCCCTTTTATCTCACTTTCCTCCTGTATCACTCTGCCCTCTTTCTCACTTGATCTCCTGGTTTTCCTGCCGTATGATCTCAGCTCACTCAGACGGAAACATCTGGATTAAGTGACTGGAAGTTCACGTTTTCATCCTGGAGGTCCCAGTAGACTTGTCCATGTTTACGATGTGATCTGTAAACCCTCCCCTGACGGCGCAGGAGGCAGGTGGAGTTATCTATAGCTCAGTGGACGTATCACTGCCCGGCTCTGTTTACATTGGCAGCACATTCCGCCCAAATTAAACCTGAAGGTGTGCGATGCGCTTCATCAACAGGTTTTACTTTAATTTCTTTTTTCTTTTCTTGTTTTTTTATCGTCCTGTTGCTCCTGAAGGGCGACGGCGTTTCGTGAATTTTATTTTATTTTATTTTTTGGAACGCAGCCCAAATCTGCCCTCACCGCTCCCACCCGAGATGTGCACGGCGAGCCATGATGGCACTCAGCCTAATGGCCGAGCGCGGTGATGTCAGACTCGCAGAGCAGCCCTGCCCACTCCCTATATTTCATGGCCACTAAGTGGATTGATCTGCGGCTTGTGTACATGATATTCACACAGGCCCCGGGAGGCGAGCTCGCAGGCCCACGTCCCCGCCGACTACAGGATGTTACAGACAGTCTGCCCATCTTTGGCCACGCCCCCTCTCCCCCCTCTGAGGCAGGGTGTGTTCCTGTGTGTGAGGTGATGATGGGTTTTGAGTGACGAGCTGTTTGCCGAGTCACAAAGGTCGGACAGAAAAGTGGCAAGGAAAGGATGGAGGGAGTGAAACAATGGGGTTGTTTCCTCCAGAGGATATTCCTTCCTTCCTTCCTTCCTTCCTTCCTTCCTTTCCTCCTCCTCAGGACTGTCCTTAACCCTTCAGGCCTTTTTAGCATTCTGGTCCTCCTTAGACTTGTCATTTCCGTCCTTCCTCCCTCCCTCCTTTCTTTGGGCTTGTCCTTCCTATCTTACTTACTCACTCATATCTATCCTTCCTTCCTTCCTTCCATCTGTCCTTCACTCCTTAGGACTGCCCTTGCTTCTTCAGGCATGTCTAGCATTGTGGTCCTCATTAGACCTGTCCTTCCTCCTTTCCTCAGGCTGGTTCTTCCTATCTTACTCTCATTTTATCCATCCTTCCCTCACTTCTTCTTTCCTCCTTTCATCCTTCATTCCTAACTCATTTCTGTCCTTCCTTCCTTCATTCCTTCATTCCTACATCCACACCTCATTTCTTACTTTGCCCTGTCCTCTCTCCATTTCTTCCTTCCTTCCTTCCTTCCTTCCTTCCTTCCTTCTCACCTCCCTGGGTGTCTTAGCTCCACCTCTCGCCTCATCTGTCCACATCTGTCTGCTTCACATTTTCACCTCCATCTCTCTCTCTCTCTCTCTCTCTCTCTCTCTCTCTTCCTCTTCATCTGTCCATTCCCTCTCCCTTCTGACTTCCTCCATGTCTCCTCATCTCTCCGTCTCTCCTCTCTTCCTCTTTCCCTCCTTGCCCGAAGGCGCCTGATTATCATCATCGAATCTGAAATGCAAAGTCTGATGTCACAGACTGTGCCCCAGAGATCCCGGCGCCAGCGAACACACTGAGATCAGAGGAGACGAGAAAAGAGACGGATAGAGATGGAGAGGGAGAGACAACCAGGAAGTCCAGACTCGGCCTGGCACGTCTCAACCGTCCAACCCAAGACGAGATCATATGCTCCTCCGTTGCCAGTCGTCTTAGTCACTGACAGACATATTTTCTGACACATTTTATCTCCGTCCTATTTCTTCTTGCAGTTTCTGTCACCCTCCGCTCTGCTTCTCCCACTCTCAGTTCCTGTTTATTTTTTATTTATTTTTTCTAAAGGCTAAATAGATTTCATGCTCGACCAGCTAAAGAGCCACGCTTCTTGTGTTCACGCCGATCAGTGGACGTTGATGTGAGGAGGCACTCTCCTCCAACACGGGCAGCTGTGAGCTGAGGGAGTGAGGTGCTTTACACTAACTCGTCCGTGTATTAGGAACAAGTCGCTAGAATAGACATTAATGGTACAGTTCCGTTTTTGAACTCTCACCCTCCACGGCAAACTGCATTTGACAGAGCCAATAAATCCCATTGTACCATCTCTGCCTTACATGTGTCTTGGCACCATTGGTTTGAATTGCGTGGCAAGTTTCACCATAGCCTCACGATAGGGAAATAAGTGACATTTATGTTTTTTTAATTGCTTATATCAATCACTATTATGTATTTTCATTGTATGATGACACAATTAGACCATTGACTCGTGTAAATGTCCCTTGGGTTGTGTTTTAAATAGGAGTTCAGCTGTATTTTGGGGACGTTTGGGAACCAATTAATTCATGCAATAATCTCATGGTCTGACGACACTTTTGCAAAAACATGGAAATGGTTTGAATTTGTTGCTTGTCTCTACATTCACATAGTAATTCCATGCCTTCAAGGAGCTTGAAAATTGACCTTAAAGGTCAAGATCTCTCATCGTTTTAGCTGAGCTTTGTGAATATCCTGGACTCGAGGGATATCTTGTCGATAGTAATTCAGTTTCTCTTCCGTAATGTGTTTTGCATGATGTATTTGGCTCCGTCAGGGTCAGGTCACCGACACCCACAGTGGCCTGTAATGAATATGGCTCAGTTGGCAAAAGAGAAGAAAAAAAACATCTTCTTTCATAACCACAGCTTGTTAAAAACAAAGTCAGAATGTTGTGCATATGAAGATAAAGAGGCTCATCTTGACTCTAATCTGTCGTGCTGTGATCACGCAAACATTGTAGTCGTGATTTAAGAGCTGGCTCGGAACACACTACTTCCAAATGTTGCCTCGTCCTTATTTGCTTGACGTCACTGTGGTGTGAGGAGAAAAACGCAGACATCAACTCCACCATTCATTTCCTCCGAATCGGCTTCTGTCAGCGAGGAAAGCTCCAGGCTTTGTGTCCTGATTGAATAACTGAGCCTTGGAGTGAGATTATCAATATCGCCTCTAATACCACAGTGGAATTAAAGAATACAGTCGATGAATTCGAGTAACTTTTACTTTCCTGTCTAATCTGACTCAGGAGTTTGGCGTCTGATGCTCTGGAGGGGAGGGGGGGGGGGGGGGGGGGGGGGGGGGGGGGGTTGATGCGGATGAATCAAGTTTAACGAGCAGATGGAAATGATCACATCAGGCCTGTCTAGGGTTTCCTTAGCTGAGATCTGCAGCCTGTGGCCGCGGGGGAGTCGATGCTAGCAGGTATATTTCAGGAGGCATGTCCTCGCCTACAGTTGAGTTAGCGGACGAGCCATATCTGTTACACACACACACACACACACACACACATGCGTACGTGCACAATCTCTGGCCTTGTGTGTCCTTACTTTCCCAAACAATTCCTGCACACTTCCTTTCCCACATCTTTTCCCCTCAATCCATTTTGCCTCCCATTTCAACTTGAGCTATAATTAGTCCCAACATTTGGGGGGAAGGGGCGTCGAGTGTCCCAACCTGGCTTCACCATAAATCACCAGCCCCCCGGCCTCTTCATTGACATTTTGTGGACCCCATTGCTTACGTATGGGCCCCTGGGTGTTGCTTTAGTGTCTGGTTCAACTTTCTGATCCCAGTTTCAGCACTTTTACTGTACATGTGCTGGAAAACTGTCCTGTGCTTCCTGCTCACAATCCTCTGCCACGTGGAAATTCCCAAGAAGGTTCCATTGCACCGTTTCCAGGGCAACCTCGGAAATCGCTACCAGCTGTTTGGATGCGAGCCCTAATATAAAAGAAAGAGGGTGTAGTTTTAAAGCTATGTTGCAGACCAAGCATTTTTTTATATCCAGGTGATTTTGGTATGGTATTATTTCTAAAAGTATTACAAAACAATCACATACTGACATTTTCATGAATTTATAATCACCTAAATGTGTTGTTGTTGTTGTTGTTTTACACTTCCCTTAAATGAGCCCATTAATGGATATTTACATGAGAAGTGGGTCCTCTCTGTGGAGGCCGCCATTTTTTTTACAGCAGTAAAAGTGGACGTATTAAACATCTCTTGAGTTTGAGGAGAGATTGTTCGTGGGAAGCAGTTGTGTGAGGCCAACAGTTGAAAATCGAATCCTGTGGCTCATCTCGCTCGTTGTCACACCATGTTTTTGCAACTGTCAACTCAATGTGTCATAAGTTCACGACCGCGTGTTCCTCCGAGGTTATAAAAACGTTGTGTGCTAAGTCACCTAGCAAAGCTAAAATACTGTCTTCGTATTTAGTGGACAGACATGAGTGCTATTGATCTCGGCGTGCCCATTAAAACAGAAACCAGTAATTGTGAGTGGGTGAGTGTCCACTATAGCTGATTTAGAAATTTCCTGTTTGTATGGAGAAATGTGGGAAGTGGTAACACGAGCTCAAATGGTGTGTAACATTTTGAGATGCAGAGAAACACACGATGGCTCCACTCCAGCCCCTTAATGGAGTTGTGTTGCCGTGTAAGAGCTATCAGTGACATCACTACACTCCAGCAGCAACACAAATAGTCTTTGTGCAGGTGTGTGGACTCATGTAAATTGGACATTTGGGCCAAGGGGAATGGGCACCACTCTGTCTCTAGTTATACAAACAGGCCGGTGTGTGTGTGTGTGTGTGTGTGTGTGTGTGTGTGGTGAGGCAGACTGTTTGGGCTGATGTATGGATGGGACAAGAGTTTGCTCAGAGAGTGTGAAGGTGACAGGGATGTGGAGGTTTAGTCATTTGAGCAGAGTTCAACGTGACATGTAGCGTGGGATGAGAAATGGCCTGAGGTGATGATGAGCAAGAGGAGGCTGCGAAATTGTTAAATAGAATGATATTTTCACATTTGCCGTTTCAAATTTGGATGAATTTCACCTCGCGACCCCTATGTCTTTCATTGAACCCAGTGTGAGCGCGAGGTTATACCTCAATTCTCGCCAATTTGCGTCTCGCAAACTGATTAAATGAGCTGGCATCGACCTCCATGGGTCTATCGTTGTACTGGGATCACACCAGCAGGTGTGAGTGCTCTGCTGCGAGTACACACACTTGCTTTTGTCACAACAAGTCCACTCCCCTGACATAATGTGCACCGACACCTGTGGGGAGAGGTGATACAATGGGAGCTGTTAGTCGTGTCAGGACATATATGCAGCTTGACGTGGAGGGTGTGGACGCGAGGGGGCCGGCCACCAGGGAGACGACGAGTCACTCGTGGTCCCAGAGTGTGAGGTCAAACGTGGGCAGGGGTGGAAAACGGAGACTGACCCCCGGCGCTCGCTGTGCCAGTCTCATGTTGCCGGTGGACACACGCTGTGGAGCAGTGCTCGGATGTCCACATGCCCTGGTGTGACTTGTGGGCGGTGGGCTGAGGTTGCGTTGTCTTTCAAAAGTCTTATTCATGGGTGGGAAGATGAGAAGTGACAAAAAAATAGACTGCAGGATGGGCGAGTTTGGATATTTTTTAACTATTTATTTTCTTAAATTTAAGCTCAGAGGGCATGAGTTTGACAAATTGTCATTAACAGCCTCAATATATCTTCCTGATGGACATAGTGATATATGTTCCCAGCTAAAGCAAATAGAGCCTACTGATACAGTTGTTAAATAGTACATGGCATTTCTCTTGAGGTGATATATGTTGATATGTGAAACGAAATGCAAAGTCTACATTGATATTTTTTATTTCTTTGTATGTATTGATCCTTAGGTTTAAGCTGCTAGAGTGAAAACATTATACCACAGCAACATTTCTTTATCATTTGGGTTTATTATTAACATTGTTAAATCAGTCCCTGTGACGCCGGCTTCCTGTAACACACACCTGCTCCTTCTGTGCTTGAATGCCCACCAGCACCACCCCACCATTTGCTAATGATCTCAAACCATGTCTAGTCAGCTGTTGTGCAGCTGTAGCACACCTCAACATGAGAGCGCCCGATGCAGCGCAGACGATACTGATGCCTCACTTAAACCTGGGTTTTCAGATCAAGGCCGCGCGGTGGGCTGTGGTTAACACAACCTGACTGACGTAGGAATCGGCAGCAGAGTCGCGGAAACATCAATAACATCTCGCCGTAGAGGATAATGAGGCCGCGAGACGTTTACAAAGTCTGCAATTATGGTGTCATTGACCTCCGTAAAGGAGAAGATATCATCACTTGTCCACTTTTGTGCTGCGCAGTGATACACGGGACAAGAGGGAGAGAGGAGGAGGACGACGGAGGAGGCAAGCTGACATTTACAACAATGACATTTTAATGAGTTCATTCGATAAGCATATTTATTAAGTGGATTTGTGAATTAACATGGAAAATTGCAACCTCTACCAAGGTCCTTTAATCCTATTTTGTCACTAGACCCTGATTTCTATTAGGATCTGCACTCATTTCAACTGTAAAGATGCCCTCTCTTGCTAAACGTGCTGCATCTGGAAAGCGGCTCTGGAGCTGCACCGAAACTGAATGACCCATCGTGTCTTGTCCTTCCACGTGTGAATATAATCTGCCTCATAGTTTTTTGTGTAATCCTGGTAACAAACAAACAAACATGTTGCAATGTAAACATTACTCCTTCGGCCAAGGCTGCAAAAGCAGCAGCACAGACGGCTGCAACAACCGATGGTTTTGATTGCTTATGAGGACAGGAAGTTGTATAGAAAAGAGGGAATACAGAAGCAATTGAGGAGTGAAAGTGTAAATAAGTCACACAGGATCTCGCTGCTTATTAGTTGCTGCGCTTCATGGCCCGGCCTCTTATTAGCGATATCCCCGAGTGGCTCAATTACATCCTCGCAGCCATTCTCAAACTGCCTTATCTCTTTCCGAGCATCTCCACATTTTCGTCCCTCTAATGGTGTTGTCGGTCTTGCTGTTATTTCCAAGAACAGATTATAAACCCAAATGACTGTTATTAGAGGAAGATTTGAGATCTTAATCTGTCTCTGAGCAATGGGGGGGGGGAAACAAACGTGATTTTTGAAAGCGCTGGTTTTGATGGTGTCGGGAGATCAAACGTCGGATCCACATGTTGTCTTCTTTGTGTAATACACGCGAGGATGTTTACAACAAGACAAGAAGGTGTCGGAGTGGAAACTTTGTGATTGGATATTGAGCCCCTGGATTGTGGAGGCTGATCTTCTGAGGCAGCACAAGGTCGACTTTTCTGATCCTTTCCTCATTCAGTTGCAATGATTGAGCACCTGACATCCTCGGATCTGTGCTGTATTCCCAGGGCTTTTACTCGGCTTAGCATGTTTACACTGTGTGAGGTTTACTAGTCGTAGGGGTGGGATGAACATGGGTGAGCCGCTGTGATGCTGAATGATAATGGAAGGATATGCTGATATGAGGAAACTGTGTTCTACCCATTGGTGCAAGGATATGTTTTATTTTTTTTTTTTTTGACAAACTGTTCCAATATTTTTGACAGCCCAGAGAAGTGAGTCTCGGGCGTATTTATTTATTTCTCTTTTACTAAAGATGTGGAAATCACTCTGATATGAAAGTTCCCAGAGGAGTCTGCAGCAGAAGCTTGGAGGTAGCCTCTTCCTGTCTTCCTTCCATGAACTCCATTTGGGAATTATCTTTCAGCGTTGGATCACAAACTTGTCAGGAATATATATGTTCTGTTATCTTAACTTTCAAAGATGTGGAGGGGAGACCAAAGACGCGCAACTGAAAGTTATTACCAAGGAGATTTGGAGGTTATTCCCCCTTTTTTTTTATAGTTTCTCATAATAACATCTGTAAAATCTGGAACGTACTGTAGAAAGATGGATGACATGACGACTCCATCGCCATCTGGTGGCTGGCTACTGTACAATAATGTGTCAGGTCTTCTCCAATTTTAGCAGATGGGTCATGAACCAGATGAAAAGTTCAGTTACAAATGGCTATTTCCATTCTAGTATTTGTGTACCACACCGACGTACACTCACTAACTTGATTAGTACAACAATATAGGTTTCATGCACATTGATTGACAGCCGAGACTGGCGTTTGATCGGTACAGTGGCTCCACCCCTAACATGTTTGTTTCTCACATTGATATATTTTTGCTGATTGAGCTTTTTTGCTGCTGCAACACTGCAACTTTCAACAGCGTGGGACTTAGTTAGTAATTATCTCAAACTATCTGAAAGCCCTTTTGCCATTAGTGCATTGAAGTGTGAAACTGTGGAAGTTGTGACCATGACCTGTTGGTAGGCAGATCATAAACCACTGTGGTTCATCGTTGCAAAGGAAACGCAGAGGAAAACCTCTGCATGTAGGTCAGTATCAACAGGAAGTGATGTAAACTGTGACAGATGTTTATGATATCTTAAAACAAAACAAAAAACACCTGACCTCAAACGGTACAGATTGTACCTGTGGAGTTTAACACTTTTAAGTCTTTAACGTTGACCCACTTTTTGTTTTCTTGACGTTTGTGAAATCATTGTTCTGTTCAGCTTTAGTGTGTGTTGACACATCTGATGATCTCATAGTTTATGTTTCTTGGACGTCTTGTGGAATAACCAGAACAAAAGTAACATTCAAGTTGGACTGATCAGCAGGGACGCAGGAAGTTTAAAAAGTCAATGCTGAGTCTGAGGCCGAGGAAAAGACTCTTAACAGCCGTCACACACACAGCTCTGCCAGAGGGGTAAATGTATTTAGGAGTAGAACAGTCCAGCCTTCCTGCTGAGTCATGCTCTCTATTCTGGGACCGTGTCCACTTCCCCGCGCTCAGCCCCTCGGATCGGACAGTCTGCTCTCTGCTGGAGAACAAGGACCGCATTTTATTCTGTGATTGTGAAAGTGAACGTCTCACTCGCATTGAATTCCTCAAGTGGCTTTTTACCCTTTGCCCAGTTTGAAGTTGCGGAAACTGAATGGCATTTGCTATTTGTATTTCCAGACTTCTAATTATATACATAGAACTGAATTGTTAATAATTATCAACAATAATCAAGCTTATTTGCAATTAACGCTTGATAACCTGCCATACATTTGCATAAATCATTTTTTTCACATTTACAAATCTTATGACACCAAAACACATTACGTTATGTTTGGTCATTTGTGTATTATCAATAGTTTATACACTTTTTTTTGTTTTGTTTTTAAAATTTGGCGGGATTCATACTGAGGACATAAATAGCCTTTGTGTTTTTACCACACAGCCTCTACTCTCTGTAGGTCCAAGCTTTTTAAACATCACTGCACAACACAAACAAATGGGCTCACGCCCACCTCATTACATTAAAAGCTTCTCCAGAAGAGCTCCACCTGTTCCTGGTGACCTCTGACCCAGACCTACCCCCTGCTGCTCTCTGACAGAGCCCGCGCTCTGGTTACACACAGGCGTTGAAACACTCACTCACACATGTTGGCCTACACACTGGGAGGGACCACGTGACCGATGCTTCCCTCAAAGTCATTAGGGTGATGGGGGAGAGGACGTCTGCCCGCCAGCCTCTGTGCTCCAGGCCGCGAGGGTCCAGCTCAAATTAAGACACATGCTTATTGGGTTAGTTGAGGAATGGGCCGAATGAGAGAAAGTCTTGTGAGCGTTCAGTGGCTTGCAGAGGGCTTGTCTGCTGTCTGTCTGCACCAGTTGAGGCGTGGAGCAGTGATGTGGTGCGGTGCTTTCACACTTTGTGATCTTAGACGATTCACGACAGTGGGAAGGACGAAATCTTCATGTGACGTTTTAAGTGTTTCAGTCAATCTGTGTCTCTGCTCAGTGACACGATGGAGATCTGCACTTGTCCAAAAATTATGTTTACTTTGTGTGCATGGCTGATTTACACCTCAGGTTTAAGTTAATATAGGTGTCTATTGTTATTGTTATTCCATACCTGAAGGATGACACACATTTACTGTACATGTACACCAATCAACCTACTCACACAATGGCCTAAATCAAATACCATCATGTAAATGACATTCTTTACTTATCTTAAACCTAATTCGATGAGGATCACTCCAACCTACGTCTACTTTTGTATCTATGTATGTTGTTGGGATTTTAAACAGCATTTCGTGAGTGCTCGACAATGCATACATGTTTGAGTGTGAATAAATAGTATGATGTCATCACCGTGAGAATCTGTATTCGACACTGGCAACTATATTGTAATCACCATAATAGAAACGCTGCCTTGTTTATCATGAGGTCGGCAGCCTTGTTATCAGTGCACATGTAAACGTAGTCAGTGAGCCTTGTTTACAAGAAGCCGCTTTGTTTTCCTGGCATTTAGAATAACGCAGCATCATTACCTCACTTTGAATCAACCTCAAAGTTTTATTCCACTTTGAAAACCAGAACGTTTCCAAATACTCTCGCAAAGTCTCAAACAGTTTCACCCGAGCATCAGCCCGAATGCCTTTGCAGTTGTTGGATATCATCATTGTCATCTGATGCACTTGCTTAAACTCCGGCTTCATATCTGAACTCAAACAACTCCTGAACATGATCTCAGCGACTGGGAATGTATATGGATGGGAAAGAACTATCCTTTAATGTTCTCGACATTCTTAATATCATGTGTCCGACATACTGGCCACATCCCACTGCTCTAAATTAAGACAGAGTTAGGGGGAAGGGGCCGTTTGGACCCCCCCCCCCCCC
>JAFBJT010001232.1:0-15000 GCA_016785325.1 Chascanopsetta lugubris
ATGTTGAATATATTGATCCTGCCCTGAACTTTAAATACTGGGAGATGTTCATTCTGGGCTCCTGTACAAACATGGTCGCCTCCATGGTTGAGGAGCCGCTCCAGTCATTAGAGGCAGAGCCTGTCCTACATGGCTCTTCAGGTCATGCCTTCCCATGTCTGGTGAACTCAGGTTTTTGTGCAGACTGAGTTTTACTCCCTTTGACAAGTGAAGTGAACCTCAAGTGTAAAGTTGCTGCAGTGCCTCTTTAATCTGGTCATTATCTCTGTCCCTCCAAATTAATTTCCTACCAGAGGCTGATGGCCTATATATAGATGGACAACATGATGACTCCCCCAAATGAGGAGCCAAAGAGTCTCACTGGTCACCTGGTGGGTGGCTGGTCATCCTAAATTCCAGCTCCTCCAGGTTTATAAATGGGCCGTGGGTTGAATTTTGGAATTGAAAGTGCACGTCATGGACATTTTGCATCAAGTCTATAATTGGCCCTGTTAAAAAATGGGCATACTGCATTATGGTTTGACCTTTTTAAGCAGAATTACACACAATTTCATAATATGGGTCAAGGAAGAACCCATTAAATAGCAGATTAGATTCAGTAATGTCTTTTTCATTATTTTGACATTTTCCTTGATGTGTGTTTAAAATGTACGACTATTCCAAAAAAGTCTCTTATTGTGACTTTAGATGTGGTTTTACTCGAGGACTGTTCAGCCCTGAGATCTGCAAGATGCCACTCTTCATATCCAGGACTTCAGGGTTTCATCGTGGGGTTGTGGAAGGAAGTGGATCATCCATCCATGCTTCTGTTTGTTTGTTTTTGTTGGTGTCGCAGACAAACAATGAATGGCACGAACCTTTGGGGTCCTATAGTTTAATTTAGAGCGCAAATGAATGAAGAGGAAGTCAAGAAACAATGGTTGAACAATTGCCTGTTGGAAAGAACAGTCTGCTCCATAAACGACTGATATTAATGACTCAGCGGGACGAGAGTCAGAGTAAAGAGCCTTGTATCGCCCGCAGGTCTCACACTTGGCCAGGTTTTCACTCAGCTCCTCTCATTCCAGCTCCATGCAGCTCACCAGCCATTTTTGGAGGCTTCCTTCCTCTCTCTCTCTCTCCCTCTCCCTCTCCCTCCTCCCCCCCCCCTGCTGACCACTCCTCTCCCTGGCTCCACAATCCTAGAATTTCCCCAAGGAGCAGGACAGTACAGTGGGGTGGGTGGTGGGAGCTTAATGGGAGCTGAGCTTGGGGAGGGGAATCATGATGCTATCTCATTTTTCCATGTCCTGCTCCAAGTTTCCATCCTCTGCTCAGATACAGAACAAACCTGTTTGTTAAAACAATGTCACTCTGCCTTCTTTCTTGAGAAAACATTCAGCAGAGTCCTCTTTCTCACTCAGGAGGAAGCTGCACACTCTGTGCTTGTGCAGGGAATGGAGATTATTTTTACTGATGAGACATGGATGCTTATTTGTTTACTTCGACTGGACACAAGTCGACACAAAGTCACTGTTCACCAAGTTTATTATATATGTGTATTATATTAAATGAGCTTTTTGTTCAGCTCCTCTGAAATGTGTACTTGTTTAAAAAAATAGCACATGTAAAGGACTACAATTAAAAAAATATTTAATTTAAATAATGCATTTATTTGAGAGAATAATGACCACATGTGTACAAATCTCCATAAATATTTCTTAGTCAAGTCATCAAACTAATTACAAACATGATAAAGAAGTGATGAAACAATTTAATAATTGGCGAATCTGTCTGAACACTCATGTTCAGCACTTTCTCACTGTGCTCAGTTCTTAAGTGATACATCGAGACTCTTTTCTTATATTGCTATTGATGTATATTTTATTGTCATGATTATTAATGTTTATATTACCCTGCTTACCAACCCTGCTTTGATAGAGCATAGTCATACACTCACTCATGCACACACACACACACACACACATGCACTGTTTTCCCATTGCACACCTGTTGGAAAATCCCACCCCTCTTGTCTTGCTTAGGGACGACTGGGCTAATTTGGAAAAGTCACATGCAGAACACCCACAATAGACACCTGCTCTCTCTGGGCACTGGACCTTAACTTGACCCCCCCCCCCCCGGCTCTGGCATATGTGCATATGTGCAGCATGTAGAACTCCTTGCCCCCCCCCCCCCCCGGCTCTGGCATATGTGCATATGTGCAGCATGTAGAACTCTCGGACTTATGCATAAACCCAACTTTAAAGCCATGTTATCCTTATTCTCTTATCTCCACCGGTTGCCGATGTCCATAAGTGCGACTGGGTGTTAAGACAAAGTTACGTGCTGACAGGACGCACATCCTATATCTACCTTCAGCGACGAGCAGCTGTCCCTCACACGGGCTAAATATACTGCGCGGCTGCCTCGCCACACTTTTCCAGCGTTAGCTAACCCCCTGCTCACGTTACACTGTATTTTTTCAAATAAGATAACATAGACGGGGCTCATGTGTCGGAGGCCTCTCAGCACTGTAGTGGGTGAGGAGGTCAGGTCACCGTGGGGGGGGGGGGTGGGGGGGGGCAATTTTCTTTGGGGGGGGGGGGGGGGGGGGGGGGGGCGCAATTTTCTTTATGGATGATGTCATGTATTTTTGATTGTCTGTGTGGTGAGGGAGTTGATGGAGGGCTTGTAGGTGGACTTACTTCCAGTCTTAGTGCAAGAGCAGGTTGTCCTTCCGTCTGGGGTAGTGAGTCTCAGAGAGCTTGGTTCTTCCAATTAAAGGGATATACCTTCAAATATTGACATTTCAAGGATATTGCAGTTTCCAAGAATTTTGTGACAAGTCAGCGCTGTAAATCTGGCTTCATATTTACGTTTTTGCAGATTATTGAATATTAGGCTCCAGCTTGCATTTCATACATTTGCTAGTTCCCCCATTTAACTTCAGCGGGTTGTCATTTAACTAGAGAGTTGCCCGTTTAATCCCAGTTTTCCAGGTTACACATGTTTAAAATGTGGTGGGGCAGGATACTTGACCCTAGATGGCCCCAGATGGCTGTGCTGACAGTGTACGGATGTCGTGTGTTTATTGCACGTGTGGAGTAATTTGAGTAATTGCCAAGACGAGAGGAGTAGTCTGTGAATAGAGAGCTTGTTAACACATGTGAATAACGAGCCAAATATAACATTTTAATCGTGTTATGCAAAGGAGAGTGGTGTCAGTCTTTTAAATGTGAACACTGCATTTCGCCCATCTATCAAAAAGCAAATAATACAATATCAGAGGGTTTTCTCAAATAGTTCGGTTACCATCGTAATACAATAAGTTGTCTATCTCTTCTCAGAATGAATATAAATAACTGTGTACACTGCATCCGGCCTGTGAAGCCATAACTATCAGTTTAAAGAGATTCATTACAGGTCTGACAGTTCAGAGTTACGGTGAAGACGGTCTCATCTACCCTGTGCCAACCAACTCACAACCTGAGCTGAACCTCAAGACAAGTTGACCACTTTGAAAGTTCTTTGAAATCCTTAAACCTAAATACCAGAGTATATTTGTAATTTTACATTTTCCAATTGTTTATACTCATTCCAAAAAGGTTTTGGAACACTGTGGGTTGTACTTTAGTGGGTTCTGCTCAACCCAAAGTTGCACGAACTCATAAAGAACAGAGTTATTAACCTTAATAAATGCCCATACATCCGTGTCTGTGGTCGATTCTCTGACTGATCTCTAACATCAGAATACATTAACAAGCATCCAACCCCTGAGGGTGTGACACGCTCATGCTGAGAACTATGAATAGCCCACGCCTTAATGCACAGCTCATGTGGAGTAGAGCAATATATTCACTCGGCTAAACATTATCATTTCATGCCTTCCATGCTTTGCTTTGCTTTAAAAAAAAATTTTTTTTTAGGCATATTGTCATTGCGAGAAGTCCAGCTGGGGTCATGTGATCTCATGGACCAACCCAACCCAATTGTGTGTTGTTGTTTTTTAGAGAATTATTTGTAACCTTTCCATTTGTTATGAAATGATGGGCTAATTGATCTTTGTCGTTTGTGTTTGCAGGATAAAGGAGTGGGTGGAACAGATGCAAAGTGATTTGATCTCGTTAACAGACACAACCAGTGGACTGCATTCGCTAATAAAGGTAAACCCCTCTGCACGTCTCACCACTGTTGTTGCACATTTGGAATACTTTAATGGTACTGCACGCTTTTTACATTTCCATCAGGGGAAATCCAGTTCCAATGAATCAATTAAGGAATAGTTTCACTGTCAAGATGCCAAGGTCTCAGTCCTCTGTTGCATAAATGGGAATACAGTTACACTGAAGGCTCCCATCTGGGGTGATCCCTGGATTAGCTGCATGCATGCTAAGCTAAAACAGGCAACTCATACGCAGTAAACCCCCCAGTGGGCTTATACAAGCGAGACATGGACATCATTTCATCACGGACCGTGTTTAGGGACTGAGCTAAGAGAAGGTAGTGGCTGGGACAGGGTCAAGCAATTAGTGAGCAGCAGGCAAGGACGCTTCAATCAAAGGTCACCACTAGAGGGCGGTCTGCAGTTTCACCCTCACATCAGTTGTGGCCACTTTCAGGCCCCAAATCATCGCAAACCGGAACCAAATCAGAACAAACACGTGCTGCACTGGTGTCTCAACATTTTCGTTTCAGTTTAAATAAAACCACTTCGGCGAGTTCATTAATGAACTCTGCTTTTTGTCACTTGTCTCCCTCATGTTCTCCCTCGCACGTCCTCAGCTGTCACAGCCGCATCGCCAAGCTGCAGTTCCCTATATGCATTTCATATATAGCGTCCTCTCATTAGACATAATGGTGAATCTTTTCGTTCTGACGACTCTGCGTATACACGCTCTGATAAGATCAACGTCACAGTCTCCTGCACACGCTCGCATATGAGCTCACATCAAGGATACGAGTATTTTGATTTACTTGATCTACTGACGCCATGCATCAGGCTGCTTCTTTACTCTCACACTATGAGAGTTCAAAGGTAAACCCGCCTTAAAGAAACATTGAAGTCATCACAAACAGGAAAAAATTTATAGATTTGCAAAGGTATAATTAGAGTCCCCCAAATGAACAGCAGATCGTTTTCATCCTACTTTATATCAACATACCCTAATGGTAAAAAAAATTCAGCGGTATTACCCTTTATTGCTCGAGCGCTAAAACAAAACTCATCAGATGACTGAAGGATGTGGACACACACACACACACACACACACACACACACTGCTCAGTTCTGTAGTTTGAACGTCGAACAATAGAATCCCTCCGGGCTGCTAAATAATTGGCTGTTTGGCATTTGTGTGTGTTCTTTATTTATTTATTTATTTATTTTTTTATACGTCTTTTGCTACAACATACTCCACAGCGCAGTGAGTGGACTTCTTACGTAACCTGACAGTGCAGTTTAATCATCAGACCGTCAGCTCCCTCCTTTAATCATTGTGATGTGGTCCGTGAGATCCAGCGAGAAGACCAGAAAACAAACCCTGACGTACAGGAACATTTCCTGGGCGGCAGATGCAGTGAAACTTCTCACACTGGAGGAGGAAACTAAAGGAGAGAGCTGTCTATACAACTCATTTGTATGCGCTGACATCCTCTGCTTATCCTGTGATCACACTTCACTGGAAAGTGGAGGTTTCATCTTGATATGGAAATATCAAGGGAGCGGATAATACAGCCCCCCAACTCATTAAAAACTTCATCTGGGTCACAGGTGCTTGGTGTAACTTTTTTGCCACTGCAACATAAACATTCTTATAATACCCTCCTGTAATATTGATGATGATAATAATAATAATAATAATGATAATTTTCAAATACTAATTTATATTGATATAAATGAAGTAGTTTAATGATGCAAAGTATTGACATGGCTGAAGTTGCAGTACCCCATTTGGCCACTGTCTTTTTTGCTTGAAAGCTAATTACACTTCCCATGTCCACCTCTTTTAATGCATCTGTGTTAAAGCTACAACGACAAACGAAGTAAACATGAGTTGACGGAAAAATCACCTTGCCTAGTATAAGAAACCAAAAACCTGCTCATTGCACCTTTAATGTTTGTGTGAACATGGATGTGATGTGTTTTGTCCACTCTGACCCTAATTCCCCTCGTGTGCTCGTCCCAGATTTACAAAACGCATGAAGCTCACTTCAGCGTGGAAACAAACCATGCAACGGACCTGGTGGTGACGGCTGCTGGGAACATCGAGAAGCTGCTGAACAACCGCTCTCTAGCCCTGAAGGTCAGTGTGGTCTGCTGTTAATGCTGCTGTGAGGAAATGTGTGAAGTAGACTGTGAGGTTTCGATATGCCCTCTCTGAGCCTTTGGTTGTTCTAAGTATTTTTAAGTGACCCATTTCATACCTCTGAGTCCTGGTTTCTGTGGTGATCGTCATATGATTTGACCGGCTCCAGTGTTTGAGACGAGATCAACGAGAGAATAGGTGGATTGTTGTTTTCATTGCCCTATAGATTTAGTATCCCTTTATATTCAGGGTTAGGTCCTCTCTCTGTGGAAGCGGCCATGTTGCACCACCTTGTTTGTACAAACTAAGAGACTGCTACATAGACAGATAGATGTGCAGATGGATCGATAGATCTTGCTTTATTCCTCAAAAAACCTTTCCAGATCTTGAAGTCCAAAGAACAGCAGGGTAATTGATCCGTTTGACCTTGGTTTAAACTCCACAAGCGCAAGACTAACCAAATTAGGATCTCCTGCCGCTCCCCTTCCGGATCAATCCGCCTCGGAGAGCCAGGACTATCAAATGAAGGCCCGGCAACCTGTTGCCATGGCTCCCCTCCCATTGATCACCTCATCAATGCAGCCGAGCGTTTTGTTTTTCTTCCATCCCAATAACTGCCAGGGGATGAGAGGACAATTAGGTTTTGGTGTAGTGTTGTGTTGTGCCGCGCCTTGTGAGGGGAAACACAACCGCTCAGCGAGTTGATGACGGCAGAATGGAGACGTTAAAACTCCAGCCCTCTCTGTTCTCTCTGTTTTTCATCAACACCATCTGCTGTGTATTTCACCTGCTCCTGTTGATAGCAGGCTCTTTGTCGGAAATGGGATTTTTCTTTTTTTCCCCCCTTCCACCATATGCTGATGGTCTTTGTTGTTCAGTAAAAGTATATTGGCTTGTCACTGCCTCGGCTCATGGGGGGGATGTGCCATCCACTGTAAATGGCGCTCGGTGTAATGAAGTGGAATGGAGCTAGCTTTATGGTGATCAATTCATGTTAGTTACCATAAATAGTCGCAGGGAGCACTTAGCTGGATGGTGAACTCAAATGGAAACGGGTAAAGGACGAGTTGCGGCGTCTGTTATGTCCCTGACCCCGACCACTGCTCCGCTCGCAGCGTCTCTCCCTAACGCTGATTTCCTCCCACCGAGTCACCACCTGCCGTATTCCGCCTTTCCTTTTGTCTTTCATCGCTCCCTCTGTTCATCCCTCGTTCTGTTCGGAAAAGGCCCGACGCATGTGAGAAGAGGAACTATGAGTGGGAAAGGGAGAGAGTGAGATGGTTGGAAGTCCGTGAGTGCATTAGGCCACGCCTCTCATGAGGCGGCACACAAATGATGCCTATCGCAGTTCCTCCTATCGGTTGGGATCGCGGCCTCTTAGTGCTCCATTCAACAGGAGGCTCTCAGCCTCTTTTGTGTTTTCTTCACACCGACATGCTTCAAGCTTTTATCCTTTCAGTTGAGTCACTGCATCTTCGGAAAATAACTTTGGCTCAGTTCCAATCTTCTAACATGGAGGAGGCGGGATCTATCTGTCTATCTATCTATCTATATAGCAGTCAGCCACCAGGGGGCAGTGAAGATGCTTTGACTTGAATCGAGTGCAGACTTTTTTCCCCCCAGTTTCTTTTATAGTTGCATTTAAACTGGACTCTCTTCCTCACATTGTAACTCTGTGGTTGCCATAGTTACCCATGGTCTCTATATTTTCTTTTGTTTCCTAGAATACATTTCTCAAGCATTTACTTCTTAATATCAAAGTTGCAAACAAAACATTATTCCAGTTTTTCCAGTCACCTCTACCATTAATATTAAATTGGTTTCAATATATTTATGATTGAGCTTCTTTAAAAATCACCATCCAATCAAAACAAAGTATTTACAAGCTGAATTGACTAAGTATGAATAAGACCCCACCCAGATCTGCAGTTCAGGTTCTCTCTCGCTCTCGCTCTCTCTCTCTCTCTCGTGGCCATGCTCTACACAAACTGTTTATTTGTTTGTGTGTGTTTTCCTGCAGTTGTCAATGAACATAATCTTATTAGAATGATGGCCGCTGTCATTAACTTAATCAGGGGCTCTCTCTCTCTCTCTCTCTCCCCCCTCTCTCTCTCTCCCCCTTTCTCTCTCTCCCCCTCTCTCTCCCTCTTCCTCCATCTCTCTCTGGGATGCGCAGTCTGTCAGCCTGACGTCTGCCCGTCGTGTCGCTTCCAGTCAATCTCAGCGTTTGACGGCGACACGCCCCTGACATGCAATCTCTCACATGCTGGCAGCTGTGGCAACTTAGAGGGAGGGAGGGAGAGAGAGAGAGGTTTCCATCACGGCAAACGATTTATGGCACAGATCGGTTTGATGTCATGCTCGGAGCTCGTGTTCCGATGGGCGGGAAACACAAAAAAACACATTCACCTCAGCTGTTGGCGCTGATCAGTGCGATACGCGTTTGAGTGTGAAATATCCAAAAGTGACACGCAACACAATCTTTCCCTATATTTAGCAGCTTAACTCTTAAAGGTGCAGTGTGTATGATTTAGTGACCTCTAGAGGTGAAGTTGCATGTATCCATCATCTCACCCTCACCCTTCTGATCCTGCAGGAGAGCCTATGATAGACTTCAGTTCAGTTCACTTTTACCTCTGTTAAAACATGGCAGCCCCCATAGAGAGGACCCACCCCTCATGTAAATATATATTATTGGGCTCATTCAAGGGTAATGGCTAAAACATTTTTTTTATTTGATTACAAATGGATGAAAATGTCAGTATGTAATTGTTTTGTAATATTTTTAGAAGTTACAAAAATGACAGATGGTCCTCCATGCTCAGAAGAAGTGAGGGTGAGGTGATGGATACAACATACAACTTCACCTCTAGATGTCACCGAGTCTTACACACTGCACCTTTAAGGAATGATCTCCTCTTCAATCCACTGGACTTTGATCCTGTAAAACTCTGACCTATCAGCTCTCTGTTCCCCTGATCCAGTCTCACTAGACCTCACTGTGATCTGAGGGTTGCCAGGTATCGGCGTGATGCCTTTACAAAGCAGCGAATGCCCTCCACTCCTCCCTCCCTCTTTCATTCATTTCAGATCATCACTTACTCGTCAGTTTCAAGCGTTTTCAAGTTCATGTTCACAATGGCCATGACCAGCGGGGGGGGGGGGGGGTTATTTCTATTCTTTTTTGGGGGGGGGGGGGGGGGGGGGGGGGAGAATTTCTATCCTTTTTAAACCACTCGAGGGCGATCAAAGGAAGTTGCCCCTTTTATGTGGTTGCCACGGGCGCCACGGCGGAGCAGTGGGTTGGATTGTCCAAAAACATGCAGCTTAATTGGGTGACTCTGAATGGGCCTGTAGGTGGGAATGTGAGTGTGTTTACATGTCAGTGCATTGATGGGCTGGATGGATGCTGCAGCACCATATCCTGCATTTTGCGTTGATTATTTTCTTTCTGTGTGTGTGTGTGTGTGTGTGTGTGTGTGTGTATGTATGTATGTGTGTGTGTGTGTGTGTGTGTACACGCCTGAGAATCATCCCCCACGTCTCTTTGATACTTCAGAGGATGACTCAGTGTCTTCAGGCGGATGCTGTCACAACTCGGTTTCACTAAACTCTGGAGATTGGTGGCCGATTCTCACACAGACTAAACTCCACTAATGGCACATTTACTTGCAACTACAGTGACCTCTCCGCTTATGTTATTCATTTTTCTCCTCTTGCTCTCTCATAGATGGTCTTCTATTCCTCCCTTCTTTTTTCATCTCTCTCCATCCCTCCATCCTCCTAACTTCCCCTCCCATAACTTCACCCTGATTCTCTGTCACTCCTCATTCCCCTGTTCCCATTTTTGCATTGACCCGTGTGTTCCTCTTTCCTCCCTTTATGTCCCATCTTGTTTCTCAGATGTGTGTGTGTGTGTGTGTGTGTGGGGGGGACGATAAATTCTTCTGAAAGTGAATGTTACATTTTGATCCTCCTCCCTCCCTCTTCGTGTGCAAGTCGTCTCTCCTCCTCGGGATATTCGGGCCATGAAAGATGCAGAGACGCTTCGGAATGTGTTTTTTAAAACAAGCACATCTTCTCATTTAGCATAAACAGCCCGGCTGTGCTGCTCCTTGTTTGGCATGCAGCAGCAACAACAACAACAAGTGTAAACACTGAGAATGGAAACACATTCTATTACATTGCGACTTGTTAATTATTCTCCTCGCCGAATTTAAGATTCTGCTCAAACAGCCACAGTCTGAGTTGTTTTCCTCTCAGGAGTGTTTGTCTCTGTGTGTGATTCATAAGTGGATCTGACAGGAGGACGCAGACACAGCTCCCCTGCATCGTCTCACTCCTCACTCTCTGTCCCTTTTGTCTCCATGACTCAGATCCTCCTCTCATCCTGGCCTTTATACACACACACACACACACACACACACACACACACACACACACACACACACACGTGTTTGTGTAGCTGCAGCGCAGTTGTGACCTGTCAGCCGTCCATTCCGTTAATCACATCCACTGTCCTTTCGGAAACCTGCCATGACGGCGGCGGATCGCCTCTCTCTGATATCCCGGCCACCTTCCAATCTGCTCCCATCAATTATTCAGTCGCTCCTCTTTACCAACCCTCTTTGATGGGGTCTGTGGTTCACCCCAACCCCCCCCCCCCCCCCCCCTCAGTGGGAAGGTCATTTCTCTTCCTATACAGTGACACGTGTGTTCATTCATCATACTTGGGCCCAAAATGTGCAAGGGCTAGAATTACCACAGGAAATGAATGACTAAACCATAAAACACCGCAAACATTTCTCCTCGCTACGTCTTTTTTAAAGTCAAGTAAAGGTTATCCAAATATTCCGTGGCTCTCAATTGGGCCATCACGATGGCCACTAAACAAAATATCAAACATAAGACTCATTTCCGTTGAGTAATTACTGCATAGTCCCCCTGAAAATGAAATGAACAAAGCAGTGAACTAACACACAACTTCCTCGGAGAAAGCAAACAAACTTTTGAGGACGGAGACTTGCATTGAAATTGTGAATCTACTCTCAAAGTTGTTGATTCACTGAAGGTAATGCCGCACAAAAGCCTCATTCTCCGTACATCTGAAGTGCTAAATGTTCACACAGGGCGATTAAAAGAGTAGAGGCGCATCCTTTCTATTGTCTTAGGAATTGCAAAATGCACACAGTCGACATTCTTAACATGAAAAAGATTCCGCCGTCAGTCACAGAGCCGATGTCTGGTCGTACGATGACCCCTAATTTATGATATTTAACTTAAAGTTGCAGTGTGTACGATTTTGGTCATTTTTGTTACCTCTAAAATATTACAAATCAATTACATACTGACATTTTCATGAATTTACTATCACCTAAATGTTTTATTATTTTAACTGTAACTGTCTGAAATCCATCATAAAAGATGGGTGGCGTTTGATTCCGATGCTTGGACAAGGTGGAGCCAGGTCCAGAGAGCAGACAGCCGAGGGCTGGGCTATTTGAATATTGATTGCTGAGGGTTATTTCAGGCACTTAGCACTTTGGCAGCGAATCCAAATGGCTGCTCACCAGCGTCTGAGCCACAATTGATCTCCCTCTTTTCTCTTTTTTTGAAACGAAAACAACAGTTGCTTTCCCAACACAGCCTCTCATGTTGGTTTAAATCATACCCCGACATGTGTCTCCATCGATTGGGAACCAAATTCTCCCTAATAACGAGTGCGCTGTTGGCGCCAGTGTGGAGAAGCAGGTTTTGAGTGGAGCTTTAATTGCTGAGGAGGAGGAGGAGGAGGAGGAGGAGGAAGATGGAGATGGAGATGGGAAGATAATGAACAAAAAATGTTTCGGGTCTCCTGTGTTGCCATCACATGGGAGCTTTCCCTCTCCGCAGTGCACGGATGGACCACAAGTGTTACCATGGCATCACGGTCGCTTAGCAACGCGGGCATCATAAACACATTCCTCACTTTGGTAATGAGTCACGTCTCTGTCACGGTCTGCGTCTTTTTCACTCGAGCAAAACGAGGATTTAAAAAAAAAAAAAAAAAAAAATACTTTCATTCCAAGGTTCGTCCTCCTCTTCCTCATGTGTGCGTTTGACACTGTTCTGCCCGTGTAGTGGCTTGATTTCCATGAAACTGTCTGAAAAGCACGAGAGCGAACGCGAGGCCGCTTGACTAAAGCTCATTTAGGCGTCATGTTATGTAGTGGTGCGTAATTACAGAGGAGTCACTGATCTCTAGTGTCTGGAAGTGCGTTATTAAACCGACACTGGATGACATGCTGTGAGTCATTAGACGCTGCTGTTAAAGCCCTAATCACAGAGCAGCACACTCACACACTCACACACACACACACACACACCCATTAGCCATCTTGGTCATGTTATTATATCAAGTCGTACAATAACATTAAAACAATTTCCCTTTAGACTTCATCTACTTTTGCTCGAGTATCATACACACTAATGGCTCTCATCCAGGTTTAATTTGTTTTTGCTGCTGAACAAAACTCATTATGTCATTTCACACGAGGTCATCTGATTGGAAAGGTACTCCGCTGAGATGTTGCATGAGGAAATTGCTGAATAATGATAATACATTTTCTGCCTCTGTCACCTCTCAGTGAAGACTTAATCAGCTGGTAATTTATGTTGATTGTCTATGAGACTGCCGTGGACCTTTAAAGGTGCAGTGTGTAAGATTTGGTGACCTCTAGTGGTGAAGTTGCATGTTGTATTTATCACCTCACCCTCCTGAGCATGAAGGAGAACCTATGGTAGACCTCAGTTGTCATTAAAACTCAAATAATGAATATGTCAACTCTGGGCTACTGTAAAAACATGGCGGCCCCTAACCCCCTAAGGGTAATGGAGGAAAAAATAAAACATTTAGGTGATTATGAACTCATGAAAATGTCATTATGTCATTGTTTTGTAATATTTTTAGAAGTGGCAAAAATGACCAAAGTCTTACACACTGCACCTTAACAGCGAGCTCAGTGGGTATCATCATCAGCATCATCATTGGCAATATGGATAATGACAATAATTATTCACCGGGATCACAATTCAAATGCTTTGAGCCAAAATGGCTTCCATCCCGCTGCACATTTTCCACAAACATATCCTCCAGCATATTAAAAAAGAAACGGCAACACTAGCCACACTTATCAGTGAGGGGGCGGAGCACGGAGAGACAGACGCCAAGAACGGAGGCTTTGGCACATTGTGTGTTTTTTCACCACACAAGAAAAACTTGTTTTGTCGAATGATTTCATCCCGCACAGTGTGTACTTAAACCTTGAGCGATTGACTCCTGTGAGAGCTGCCGGATTTGCAAGATATTTTATTTTGTGTGATGTGGCAAGCAAACAAACACCCATCCTCCTACTGGAAATTTCAGTATTTGATATCTATGATGTTGTGAAAAAGTGTGTGTGTGTGTGTGTCAGTGTTTGTTTGTGTGTATTTTAATCACCGATGACTCATCAATCACCTCTTCCTGTGTGTGTGTGTGTTAGTCGGCCGGCCTATTGTCCGCCCAGCTGTCACATTAATGTGTGCGTGTGTGTGTAGATGTGTGTGTGTGTGTTCCTGCTTTGTGTTTGTCGTCTCTGTTTTCCTTATCAGACTGGCAGTGCATGCATACAGAGAGGGAGTGTTCATTTGATGTGGCTCACTCATTACTGCTGTGTGTGTGTGTGTGTGTGTGTGTGTGTGTGTGTGTGTCTCTCGTATTCAGCCTCATCCTGGCTTTGACAACAAATGTGCAACTGTAGTTGGCATTGCTTTATTTTCCTGGCAGTTGATCATTTTTGGGAGATGCTCGATGTATCAACAGCTGCTCAGTGTGATGAGACGGAAACTGAAACAACTTCAACTATCAATGACTGTGAATACGCACTTCAAAGCGTGATCACCAAACTTCCACTGCAGCTCTATTGTCTTGTGCCAGTTGTGGCTAAAGGAGGCAACATGTGGCCCGACAACACCAGTTGCACACACTAGACATATGTGCAACAAACACTGTAAAGTACGCTATTGTCAATGTGTTTGTATTGCGCCTTACAACACCAACAGCTGCCCAACGTGCTTTACAATAAGAATACAAAAACATAACATAAATAAAAACATAGATTATATACAGCACATAAAAGTAACAGAAGGCACATTGGACAAATGGCACTGCTGGGTGTTAAGAGCTAGACGAGGTCAAAAGAAGAAAAAAAAGATGATTGGAAAATGAAACATAAGTCAAACCAAGTCATCAGGAGAGACAAGGCACTAAGTATTAAAAGCTATACTAACTAAGTGAGTTTTAAGTTGACCTTTAAAAAGAATACGATCAGAGATAGTCTGTAGGTGTATGTGTGTGTGTGTGTGTGGGGGGGGGGGCAGCGACAACACAGAAAGAGCCAACACCCCCACATCTTTGCATCTCGACCCGGGAACGTCTGTCAGGACATTGTATTCGTAGTATATTAAGGCCTTTTAAAATATCCTATAACCAGTTCTTTGTTTTCACGGCGACAGCGCCGTAAATCTGCGTGCACGTCCACGTGCACGCCCGGAGCCCCCGTCTCAACAGCTGTAATTGGGAGTTGTTTGCAGCCAGCTGGCGCACTGGTAGTGTGCCCGGCTGGGAGAGTTTGAGGCTGCAGGAGAGATGAGCTGTCAAAGCAGCTGTGGGTCGTAACGAGACCAGAGCCGC